>OMNO01065943.1:0-46808 GCA_900303215.1 Trachyrincus scabrus
TATACATACATACATACATATATACATACATACATATATACATACATACATATATACATATACATACATACGTATACATACATACATACATATACATACATACATACGTATACATACATACATACATATATATGTATACATACATACATATATATACACATACATACATATATATGTATACATACATATATATGTATACATACATACATATATATACACATACATATATATGTATACACACATACATATATATACACATACATATATATACACATATATATACATACATATGTATACATATATACATGTATATATATATACACATGTATATATATATACCCCGGACTCCGGTCCGGATTCGGACCAAACCACAACTGTCTCCGGACTCTGAGCAAATTATACTTTTCATGTATTATCTGCGAGACATCGCCGCGACGCAACGCCTATAACTATAATTTAAAAGGTTAATGAAGGTTTAGATGTGCACCGCAGTGATTTTAGTTTGATGATATTCGCTTACAAAACGAAATACCTTGTTGAAAAAGGACATTTCTTACAGATTAGTATTGTTCTAAAGACTGGACATTGGACAATTTGTCACACTATTAGATTGCTGATGATATTCAACACGACATTGTGTGGCACTCACGGAAATATGCGTGAAACATTGCCCAATGACCATTGCAGAAGACTAATCTGAAATAAATCAGCTCTCAATGAGCTACTGGGATTAGGAAGCAAAAAAGGGGGAATATTTAAACTGAATTCATCATTGCAGATATAATTGTGTATGTTCCATCTGTCTGAAACAAACCAAATATATGAAATGTCTCAAACGAATCAATCAAATTTTAGCATAGGCTATAATATAAAACTAAATGCAATAAGTATGTGTGTTGTTGTGTCGGACACACATCGCCATATGTGCAGAGTAGAGTTCTCAACTGCGTGATTTGTTCTTTTAAATGTTTTCTGGGGTTGGGTATTGTTTGGGTTTTTTACAATACCGGTGCTAAAACGATACTTTTAAAGCGGTACCGGTGCCTAAACGTTGCCTGAACCGATACTTTTTAAAATTTAAAGCAAAAAAAACAACATTGAATAAGGTTTTTAAATTGCAAACGCAAAGAAATATAATAATAAATAAATAATAAGAAAAACCTAAGTCAGCTACAATAATTTAACAGTAAATAACAGTTACAATACTAATACATAACAGCTAAAGAAATACCAAGTGCAAACTACAAATTCTTCTTACATTTTGCCCAAATATAACCATGTCTGCTTCTCTGGCAAAATATGACTCCTCTCCTGACATCAGCATTTGCTACTTATTGTGACATTCTAGTTATTGAAAGTTGTATTTATGAACTAAACTCATTTGTCCTTAATTACTTTTCATGAACAAATAACTGACAGTTTGTATGAACCGGACGTTATTGGCAATGAAAGCTTTTAAGACCAGTCTCATTTATCTGATTGGCTAAGCAACCATAATGTGACATTGACTAGCGAAAGGGTGCTTTCATCACACCTGAGGTGTTTGGTCCGTTTTAATAGAACCCTGGAGGGTTTTGACCGATAATACGGTTCGTTTGGGGTGGTGTGATCATTGGAACTGTCAAACTCTGGTGCGGACCATCTGGTCCACCTGAAAACGGGGGTCTCGGTCCGCACACACATCGCAAAAAAAAGAAATGGAAAGAAATAAGAATATATAAGCACACCACACCATGTGCTGTCATGGTCCGACGCAGAAATAGTCGGAGCTGGGTTGGGGATGCCCTCGTGTGGTCGGCCATCGCGAAGAAAAAAGAAAAAGGTGGGTGGGGATTCAGGGGCTGGAACCAGGCATGGTTTTTCCTACCTTCATCTCGCAAGGTGAATCGTCCCATCTGGGGGAATTCTTTGAATGTTTCAAGGCATATGGTCCCTGCAGTGCGCAGTCGTGCAATGCACACTTGGTCCTGTTTGACAAAGCGTGGCCGTGTCTTGCTCTTCTCACCAGACTTTTTGTCCACTAAACAGATTAAAGCCTAAAAAGGAAAAGGGGGCTTATTAAGTCCTCATTGTGTATTTAAATGACTAAAATTAGTAGGCTGCACATTTGAGTCTGGAAACACCGTTAGCCAAACAATGCATCAATGGTTAACAGGGTGTTGAAAACCACCAAACTGGAACCCAGAGGAAAGAAAAATCGGATGTCATTTAGTCAGTCACTTTTCTCAATTAACAGGACACATAAAAACTCACTGAACAGTGTTATTTCAGAAGCTAATCGGCTCTATTAACACAGCTTATCAAGACAGGCTCACCGTAATTTGCACTTCTTCAATGCAGGTGTGGATGTGTAGTACTGCATTGTAACCAGGACAGATAATAGACTTGTGTTCAATGATGACAATCTAAGAAGGGTGAAATTAAGAGTTAAGAGAAAATGTTGACTTTGACAGAATTTTTTTTCATTTCAACAGACATTTCCCCATTTCGACCTGCAGGAGAAAAATACATATTCATCAATAGCGTGGCGTCTGACGGCTCCGCCCAAACGAAAAGAAATTGCAGAGTTTCAATTCTCGATGGCGAATGCTAGCAGCAATTCACCACTTTCACTGAAAAATTATGACATTATTTGTACATTCAGTGTTTCCCCCTACAAGCATCCAGCAGAGGCGCAGCTGCTAGATTACTAGCGCCACTGCAATCAGCCATGCAAAAAAATAAAAAGAATAAGATATATATATGCACTCATATACACATGCTCCCTTCCAGCACCACCATGTAACAAAACGGGGCTGTGGCGACGCTGACATTTATATTTTTATTCGACTAATCGTTTTTTTTCCTTTTAATTTCTAAAACTGTTCAATTAGTTAAAACATGTTTTTATTTCAAAGACGATTCAAAAAGCAAAAGTAGCCTACAATATCACGTAAGTGCTGTGTGGAGGAAGTCAGTGGCTTTAAGATCCACTCTCCGAGTCCAACTCAGATACAGCAGAGCTTCAATGTAAAGCGGGCCGCACACAAGATGAGCCACGGAGTGAGAGGTCATCCAACATGTTGGAAAATTGAATTTCTGGACTTGTTCCAATTAAGACACAGCTTGGAACATAGAAATTATCATAAAACCAAAAAGGTTGTACATTGCGCAAAGTTTCAATGAAATTGCACCGCAGCACTAGCACTATTCAAAGTATGCAAAGAAAAAACTGTCACTATTCTGGATGATGGATCGCCAGAAACTAAAAAAACGTGTTGGTGTGCACACACACCTCAGCAGCGCTGCTGGAAAAAATTCTTGGGGAAACACTGACATTGATTGTTATCAATGTACAAAGAAACGTTTCGTGACTCTCTGTGCTCGTGGAGCACAAAACGGTGAGTTCACGTGCCGCTGATGGCAACTCAACGCAGCATTTTCAGAGGAGCCCCAGGATAAGAGTCAAAATGAAGCTAAACCAACCTGGGCATCGAAGGTCCTCCCCGAGTGGCAGAGATTATCTGCATTACAAAGGATGAAGCCTGGCAGGATCTCCTCCTCCTCAATACCCTTCAACCGCAGCTTGAGGTTCTCTCCAGGCACGGCATCGTCCGTCTCCACATCGTCTGACAGTAGACTCAGCACCTCCACCACATGCTGCAGGAGGGCAACATTTAAATAAAGACCTTAGACTACGTAAAGCACTAGAATTGGCTTCAGTCTACTATTTTAATATTTTTAGAAAGCTAACACTGCAACCATAAAGAGTATGTTTATGCGCGTTCCTGGTGTGGTTGAAATCCTTAAAATGGCTTATATGCAACTCCACATCTTTACACCTAACGCAACAAATTGGCACATGAACCGGGTAAGTAAGTCACAGTGTACGACCTCCAATAAAGCAACATGTGCTCATAATAATTAGCTGCACAATTTAGTCAACCTCGCCGGTCACCAGCAGTACAAATAGATTGGAATCCTGGAGGTTTGTGTGCCAGCTGTCCCTTTTCAGGTGCGCTTTTGTGGTTGTCCGAAGGGCGAAGCAACTAATTCAGTGAAAAGGTTACGATGACCATGATCGCTGAATCAGAAAGAAAAAACAAAAATAATTCAAAACGCCCCCTTCGCTCTACATTTTGAAAATGCGTTACGCGTATTAGATTAACTTAATTTTGTATTAATTTGCTATGGCTAATAAACTAGGGAAAAAACAAGTAATTTCCCTAGATGAGATTATGAGGATTTGCTAATGTTGAAAAGTTGAAAGGTGTTGCAGACTCTGCCAACATCTCTGACCATGAAAGTATTTGGAGCTCTGAATTGTTGTGCTTCACTTATTAGTGTGGTTGCAAAGCAAGCCATACTATTGTTTCTTTTTTCTGCCTGCGCATATGGATATGTGCAGAGCATATCACAGGCGAAAATAAGATTTGATTATATGTTGGGTTAAATCGGTGTTGGGTGTGTATTATCCATAGTCTATGGTATCCGTTGGGCCGTATGGGCTCCTTTCCTTAGTGCGCGAGTGATTGTGTGCTGGCCTGACTCATTCCAATAACAGTAATCCCACTGATTCCTTCTCCTTTGTTAAAGTGAAGGTTCATTTATTCCACGTTCCTTTACAGTTTTCCTTTAAGTCTAAACTTATTGACACGGTCAGAAAACCGCGTGGCTCCACTCTTAACGAGTCCAAATCGAACTCCGTAATGCTCTGTGTTTACATGCCGTCACGTCTTTTCTTAAAGGCACACATACTACTACTACTACTACTAATATCGTACTAATACTGTATCATATGAATACTACTTCTACTACTTATCATACTAATACTACTTATAATACCAATACCACCATGTATCATACTAGTACTACTTATGCCTATAGTGGTACGTCTATTACTTATCATACTAATACTTCATCGTACTACAAGGCCTAGGTTCAAACTATCACTTTACTTTAGCTATTAGCAGCTGTTTAACTCTTAACTACTACTTAACTTTTTTTAAACTGTTTGACATTATTAAAATGGTTTGTATACTGTTAGGCTTACTCCAGTCGGATTTTAAACTTTTGAACTCTTAAAATATTTTCACTTAAGTTCAGCTATTCAACATTTCTATGTATTAAACTATGAAGCTTTATTTAACATATGTTTAAGCACATTTTACACTACAGCACTCACCGCCGTCCCGATGGACGTACATTTCTGAAACTTATTTGACATGCTGAACATTTTTGCCTGTTGGACCCATAATGTCCGTCAGGATAGATAGATTTCTGTACAGTAAAAATTTCAGGAAAACTTCAAAAATCTTCTTCTAAACAACCACCGGACCAAATCACTACATATTTCGTACAGATGTTCTATGGACGTGTCTGATTAAAAGTTAGATAAAGATAATATGCTAAAACTTGCGGAAATGAAATTATTTACATGCACGAACATTACTCTATCAATCCCAACTCTGCTTCAGAAGGTGCCAGGCCCTTGAAACGTGGTAGGCACATAGAAGACATTACCCCTAACATGGGCAGTTGCTGGGGTCGGGGGTCAAGCATGGGCTGTGAATAACTTTTGAGGCTGCTAGCAGCTTTAATTATTTTTTTAGACGCCTATAGCTCAGCCCCTATTGGTAAAAAGTTTTGCATTTTGTCACACATATGTATCATGGAAGAGCAGGTCTCCAAAACGTTTGGTACCACTTCGCCCATAGGGGGGCGCTATAATTCGCGGTCAAAGTTAAACGCTCAGCCCCAACAGATCAACAGATGTTCTATAGACCTGTCTGATTAAAAGTTATATAAAGATAATAAAAAAATATATAAAATGGCAGAGTTATGCGAAAATGAATTTACATGCGCGAACATTACTCTATCAATCACAACTCTGCTTCAGAAGGTGCCAAGCCCTTGAAACATGGTAGCCACATAACCCCTGACGAGTGTTAAAAATTTGCTATGGCAATTTAAGTAAGTTCTCGTTCATACTTAAGCCAATGTAGCACTGAGACATAATAAATAGTGGTGATTGAATGGGTTAAACACAGGACTTACACCCAGGAAATGGGGGTTCAAGTCCTGTGTTGGACATTCCCCCGCCAATCGCTGGAACAGGGCGGTTGCTGGGGTAGGCGGTCAAGCATGGGCTGTGAATACCTTTCGAGGCTGCTAGCAGCTTTAATTTTTCTTTTTAATATTCTTCCGCATCCTTTTCCGTAACTATCTCCTCCTACAGTTTGAGGTACAAACACTAAACCAATGCAAAAAAAATTGCCCATATGTCAGTGCAGTGCGCTTGTATTTTTATAGTGAAAATATTGTATACTTTTTTTAATATTCCTATTTTCAATATGAATTTTTATTAAGGAAAGTGAATGGGGCCATAACGCTAAAATCAAAAACTCCAAACGTGAACATCGGGGAGTCGTCAAATTTGGTACACATATGGAAACCGGAAGTAAGCAGGTCTATTAAAAGTTTGGTACCACTTTGACCACAGGGGGCACTATAATTTGTGGTCAAACCTCAACGGCCATGCCCCCCGCCCTGTTTGCCAAACATTTCGGAAAACTTGGTATATGGGCCTTATTTGACATGCACGTTTTGGAAAACCTTCAGAAAAAAATAATCAACCACATGCATTTTCTTCAGAAAATGCACATTTCGACATGTCTAGTTTATCATCCAATTTGAATTGCAGTTTTGGAAGTTGTAGAATAGATTTAGTAGCATAAATGCCACTAGCTCACTGTATTGGCAATGCTATTCTGCAATTTGTCATGCGCTTTTCCTTCTTTCACTCACATCAGGTGACATTCTCCCAGGTGTTATCTATCTGATATCCCAAGGTTATGCATCTGGCCCTTATATTTGTGGAGCTATTTTTGATTGATTTTGGGATAGGATAGTTATTTCATATATAATTATATAACATATATTGAAAATATATAACAGGCAAAACACAAAAATGTCTTTATACATGGCACTTTATTTCTCTTTATAGTATGGCTCTCTATTATATTGTTTTATCCATGATAGGTTAATATTACTGGCATCCGACTTCAATAATCACATATGTCTTTTCTGAACAAGAAGGTATTTGGTGCTACTAAAGGTTTTGCTAGTGCTCCTGGATTTTTGCTGGTGCACCTAGATTTTTAAGGTTGGGAGCACCGGTGCTCCTAGGTAAAAAAGTTAATCTGGAGGGTTGGGACCAGAAATGAAAGTGGCCAAAAAGAACCAATGCATAAATAAAATACAACAGTTTGATAAATAGCACAAGTTATTGGTAGAAGAGATACAATATCAGACCGGCGACTATAGTATTGCAAAACAGGCAATAACGCAACATGTGATTGTGCATGCAAGAAATAAATAATTGCAATACAAGCTATTAAAGTAACAGCACTAAAATAGTTAAATAGGTCATACGTTTCTCTGTATTCATTAGGGGTGGGACAAAATATCGATACTGGAATATATTGTGATACTTTCTCTTGCGATACGTTATGGATACACTGGCGCCAAATAGATATTTTTGTTCGATATTTTGATTCCCCTGCATTAAACCAGTTACCATTTTGACTCCTCATGGTGGCACTTATTAAATGAATGAAGGTAAAGTGAACGGAAGTTAACTTGCAGTGAAGAAGACGAATAACTCAGAGGGGAAAATGGTGGAGGTGGACACCAGTCAAAATTGAGCACATTACAAATCAACAAAACAAAGAGGCCAAACACGGTGGGAAAAAATACATTGTGTGTATTATAAGAGCCAATTGAAATGCTTTATCTAATATTTTTATAACAAAATCCTATTTAAATAATTAGGCTGAAAAGTGACATTTTGCGAAGTGCATCACTGCAGTCGGCTCTCTTGTAGCAAATGTGTTCTGCATCGCACTGTTGAACTGTTAGGTGTGTGTGTGTGGGGGGGGTTTAGCTTAGGAAGTTCTAAATAATCACCCAAAATAAATCTTTGTCAAGACGTGAAAGCAATGAACGCGGTTCTTTAGATTTATTTTATCGATCTGCTACTGATTGCTGTGGGCAAGTGAGCCACCGTTCACTCAAACCCAGTCGATCCCCCTCGATAACTGGCGTCTCTATAACTCGCTGATTCGGATAAACTGCAGTTGTTGAGATGGCTCCCAAAGGAAAATCACCCGCACCAAAATGTTAAGAATTGAGAATAAAAATAGCAATTCAAATCCTCTCCAAATGTGGTTAGTACAAGCTGAACATAAACTTAAATACGTCTTTGACTTCCAGCAGTCAAATCCCCTCTTATCCACAGCCGCTATATTTTACTTGCGGCTGGTGCTGGATAAGCCAGCTAAGCTGCATTGTTTTGACTGGGCCTGAACGCTCCGCTGTGAAGCTAGCGCTAATGGGAGAGGGGACTTCCTGGGATTTCTCATAAAATAAAAGCTGTTTTATTTCTGTTGAAAATCTTAAAAACGCTGAATTACAACCGCAGCGTACTTTCTGCATCATGTCCTGCCTCCTGCACCCCTCACGGAGTATTTCCAGTCATAATAATAATAATAATAAGAAGAAGAACGCTTCTGACATGACAATCTCCTGTTGTGTGCTACATGTGTGAAAGGTAAACTCCGGAAGAAGTTCATATGTGAAAACGGCTAGGAAGACAGCCTTCAAATTGGATCACCTGTGAGGTAAGTTTCCAATGAAATTCATCTTATTTTAATAGGAGTATGTATACATCTTTTATTCAGGATTGCCGGTCACTGTAGAGTTACGATACCGAAATCCCACCACCTCAGAGGTGCACATCATCAGGTGCACATGAATGAAATTCAGCTAATTTTCAATGTATAAATATCATAAGTAACGTTAGGCTATAAATATGTATACATGTATACATCTTTTATTCTGGAACTTGGGCAATATGTCACATTTTCCTTGTCAGCGATTCAATCGGCGATTGCCTATGTATTCGTGGTTGGCTAGCTAGCGAGCTAATTCTGTAATTACTATTCATATTCTATAAATGTATATACAGTACATGCACCACCCCAAAATGTTAAAGGATTGTTAATATGATTTGTTGATCATTCAATCATTGCATTCTCCATTACATTTTCAACAGCTGAAAACGCCATTGAGGAACCAGTTGAAGGATAACCACCTTGACATGTGCTGCAGGGTGGGCATTGATGGACCAAAAGCTGATGACATTGACTACCATGGCCTTGTCAGATCCTTTTATCTAGTCAATAAAAAGAGGAGGGTGAAATGCTCTGAAGCAGGATGTGACCTCTGCAATTGAATGGTCCTTCCAATGTTGTAATAAAATTATAATTTTTTTAACCAGTACAAAAACTGTTTCTAACGTTAGACATTTAAAATGAAATAACTAATCGATAAATGAAGGTCGACGCATTGAAGGACAATATCAGTCAAGCAGGGACGTGTGTTTACAATGAGTCTAACGTGGAGTTCAATGTTGAATGGGCTTCTATTGGATAGGGGTGGGGTTGCTCACACGGTTATCAAATATCAAAATATTTAATCAAGCAACCTAAAAACGGTCTGGGGTGCCAAAAGCCCGGGTAAGTGTGAAAATGACCCCAGAAGTGTTTTAAAGTGAAATTCCCCTTTAAGTCAAGAAAAGACGCCAACGGCAGCGCACCTGACCGCAGTAACTGAAGAGCACTGTTGAGAATTGTGAACCTGATTAATTTGATTATTATTAATGAAATAATTTTATGTTTTGGGAAACTACACATTGTTTAAAGGGGGAACTTTGCCGCTTTTCAACCGGCTTTGTTTCATTTCAATGTGGGTAGTATATGCAAATGAACAACGTTCACCTTTCCTCCATGTTGCCTGCACCCAGATCTCCCCACTACTTTTGTCCACCGGATGACGTGTTTCACGTCATATGATGAATCTTACCCCGAATCTTACATCGCACAGCAACGACTAGTCGACTAAATCGGTAGCCTCCATTACATTTTAAACTTTGATATTGACTAGAATAATGCAAATACGTTACCCTGTTTGGCATCATGACCAGCTGCTGTGCTTTGCAGATAGACCCCGACTCTAGTTTGCCTAGAATCACTGTGCCCATATCCTGTCAGAAACAAAATGTTGTTCAAAATATGTGCATTATTTTTCACTGCGTCAAAACCAATTGGACTTAATCATTAACATAGAAAAAAGACGAAAAATGTTTTGGCAATCTAATCCAAATCTAAAATCATATTTCAATCATATTGTCAAAAGTAGAGGGGGCATTGGCTCCCAGGCCAATTTGAATAGACTGAATAGACTTGGAATACACTGCATGGGTCATGCATTAGCCATCCTATGGTTTTAAAATGGCAGTATGCATAAGCTGCTGATCCTTACCTTGTATTTGTCTACAATGGGTAATCTGACAGGGCCATCACTTGATCTGCTAAAAATTGGCAAACTGTCCAGATGTGGAATGAATGGTAACCCTCTGAAATCACAGCACAACATTATTTACGTGAGAATAGATACAGACTGGTCAAGACTGATCTGCTTCATTGATACTATTAAGTAAATGTAATTGATATTGTGATATGTACATATTTTAGGTATAATTCTATATAACAAATCCAGAGGGAAAACATGTGCACCACCAGCTCCACAATCTTTGAATGTTTTCACAATAGATTCTGAGCAGTAGTACAATAATCCACATTAATCCATCATAAAAGACAAAGTGTATATTTTGTAGGGTGCGAGTGTGACTAGGGGACTCACGTATACCAGGTGCACGCCTCTACAGGCTCTTTCAAGTTGGCTCCTGTCAGGCCTGAGCATGGCATGAAGTAGATATCCTTCTTTGGGTTGAAGCCCACCTTCTTCAAAAATGGCACTAGTTTCTCCTTACATTCTTCATACCTGCGCATACATTGGAAGAATACCACCGTGAACAAATACAGTGATCAAGAAAGAGCCTGCAATTGTTCCATACAATGATTGATCTACACAAGACACCACAATACCAATGTCATTGTCAATCAGCCGTACAAGGACAAATTATTCAGAATTAATTTCAATATAAATGCTGCGCAAACAGTGAAATCAGCAACAGAATATCTCAAGAACAATGTTGCGATGTGTCGATTCAATAAATCTTTAATAGCAGTACTATTGTATACTCATCTTTGATAGAATGAGGAGTTAATGCCCACCCAGCCCTACCTACCTCTCTAGGCTCCAGTTGACTGTGGGGTCGTCCATCTTGTTGACCAGGACTATGAGGTGCTTCACCCCGGCTGTTTTGGCAAGCATGGCATGCTCCCGTGTCTGACCGCCCTTCTCAAAGCCTGTCTCAAACTCCCCCTTCCTAGCCGAGATCACCTGACATGATCAGACAGAACGTTGTTAGGATTACAGTCAGCTCAAGAAGTAGTTATATAATAATAATAATCATTATCTTATGGTGATATAAACAATATCAACATTGCGGTGATTGTAATATTGCAATATTCGCTTGGACCTGAAGGCAGCATTACACTAGAGTGAATGAATCAAAAGGATCTATGAATGAAGCTTTATCCCATGCCATTAATAAATCAATGACATGGCAGTCCTAGACTCACCAATACAGCCAGATCAGCTTGCGACGCTCCGCCAATCATGTTGGGCACAAAGCTTTTGTGTCCTGGGGCATCCAGAATGGTAAAATGCTTTTTCTCTGTCTCAAAGTACGCTCTTCCAACTTCCACGGTCTTGCCCTTGTCCCTCTCTTCTTGGTTGGTGTCCAGAGCCCAAGAAAGATACCTGCACAAGATAGAGTTGGCTTGAATCATGTCTTGAACTTATACTTTCATTCAATTGAATACCAAAAATATATAATACAAAAAATATAATGCATATAATATATGCATTAGAAATTGGGGGGAAAGGAACTAAAACATTAGTATTTAGCAAATGTAATATGTACTGCAGATGACGCAGCTCTTGGACTCTTTATACATTTGTCCATTAATCGAATTATGCTGTGGGAATAAATCATATTGCAAAACTTCTTGTAATGACGAGATACTAGGTTTATCTTTATGTATCCAGTGAGGGATTTTTCTTTCATTCTTTGTTTAGAAAAACAATTGTTCAATATTTTAGAAAAAGAAAGTAAATTAGTTCTTAATTAAAATTATAATGTATCCGTGTATAATTATTTTCTTTTTTTATTTGGCAAAATTAGTTTTGCATTTAACAATATTAAATATGGGCAAGGATTATGGGTATCGGCCCCGAAAACCCCATATCAGTCAAAGCCTGGTATAAGCACTATATAACTGCCGAGCAAGAACACCCACATCTTCCCCACATGTTTTAAACATGATATTTCAGAGCAATGTTCTTACCAGGTTTCCCGGTTCTTTTCCTTGGCTTCTCTCTCGTATTTCTCTAGAGTTCTCTTTTCCACCATTCCTGTCAGATACCTTTCAGGGAGAGAAAAATGAAAAACACAAGTCAGTTCAAGGTCAACCGGTTTAGGAAACAACACATTCATAGGTTGTTATTTGCAAAACAAACTAGTCACATGGTGCCTATTTTATCATAAACGGCTATGGCAACATCAGTGCTTCAGTGATTGGGTAGACCATGACCGTGATTTATTTATTTATTTATCTAGTAAAATAAAGCAATGCTGATCAATTCCAGTTCATACCCATGTATCTTGCATGCTACTTACATGATTTGGCCGCCAATGGTAGATTTACCAGCATCTGGAGAAACAAAATCCATAAATTAAAAATGTTTTTTTTTTTTTTTTTTACAAAGCAGATATGCAGCATCGTCTAGATTTAATTAGGCATAATGTAGCTTGACATTGGAACCTAAATGTATGGTTCAGGCAGTTCTACACTTGTGCCAACTGTGTAGTTGAACGTTAAACCGGTTGCAATAAAATTGCGTCGCATTACAGATGAAATGTCATTGCTGTTATTGTAAGTATTTGTATATTATTAAGTACATGTTGGAAACAAACTGCAATAAATGAGTGAAACGCATCAGTGACATCAAGATCACACACACATCATACCTTAAATCATTTTTTGTACATTATACAACCATCATATAGCTGCGAGCTAGGTGTTCTAGGCCAGCTTTCATCTTAACGTATATGTAAGGACATAAGACTGAGCACGTGACCACTGACCTACATGGCCGATGAACACAACGTTGACATGTTCCTTTTTGGGAGCGTCAGGCTGGGAAGGTGCAACCTTTGGCGTTGGCACTTCCTCCTCCTCCTCAACCACCTCTGTGGTCACCGCTGTGACCTCCACCCCCGCTGGTCCCCCGTCAGGCTCAGGCCTGCCTCCCGGTTCAGCTTCATTTGGCTCTGCCACTTTCTGGTCCCACGCCTCCTCTGTGGTCATCTCTGTATCCCCATTCTCCACCAGAGCTATACAGGCAAAAACATGTTTGGAATAAAGCTGACTTCGCTGATGATAAAAAATTTGCATGGTCTATTAAGCAGCTCTCTGGCCATGATTCAGGGTTAATAAGGGTTATTAATTACTACCGCATTATCGTTACTGTTGTTTTCTTGCCTTTAAACTAAATTGTTTGGAATGGAAATTAACTGCTTCTGGTCGTCTTACCCAATCACACAACAAACATGTTAGACATACCAGCAGTTTCTGACACTTCCGTCGTGGCAACCGTTTCAATGGCACCTAAATGGAAAGAGATTTGTTGAACCAAAAAAAAAAACCATTTTTCCTAATGGACTTGAATATTTGACTATTTCTCTATATTTAATCCCATTTGTAGAACAACACAGAAGGGTACTCTAAAAGTCAATGGCTAAAACCTGCATTTCTATATGTGAAACACTGTTTCACATAAAACGTATATATATATATATATATATATATATATATATATATTAACCAAAGATTCGTAATCGATCCCTCGCCAACTATTCTGAGTCAACAGCAAGATGTCTATAGGCGAGGCACCTCCACTGAATATTTGGGAGTTCATTTGTTTAAAGATAGCCTACAGTTGACTACAACCAAACTGTTGCTGGTCTTTCGTGGAGACTGAGAGTGTTTTTGTTCAATTAAGCACACTAACAAGAAAGATCATCAACAAGACAGTAGATTTACATCCAATGATTGATCTCCAACTACATGTAAAACAATCAATAAATGAATCAATAAAGACAAAGTTCAGCAATTTATCACTGCATTCTGAATGCAATGTATTCTCAAATTGCAGCTGGAAGGCGATATAATTGATGCAAGTTAAACCTAATTTATTGCAATACAAAAAATAAATACATAATTAAAAAAATAATTTGCATAAAAAATAATTTAATGAATGTAGAAATAGAATAGCATTTACTTTGTGTATTTCTGTAACTGCCATTAGTTGTAGTTAATCACTGTGGCTGGGAACCACATGTCTAGGAGCTATGTGGTTTTAGTTTGAGTGACTCATGCTTGTTTTCAAATAGTTGTTTTTTCATCCCCACTTGTGCCTGCCTGCCTGCTTTTCAAGTATTTCGCGTTGCGGTGTCTGCTTTCTGCTGTGTGGGAGAGCTAGTGTTTGTTCACCATTTCGGTCTATATGGACAAACAATCGGTTGGTGGCAAGTTGATTTGCTTTTTGTTTCCACATGCTTTAATATGCTCTAAAGTAGCGGATCTATTTTTTCCAACAGGCTTTCTTTCCTCAAAAGGAAAACAAATGAGATAATTGTCGTTATAATTTTCTTGCCCATTAGAATAGTCTTAACTATTGAGCCTTTACTCTAAAAGGGCTTTAAAGGAACTGTCAGAATGCTCCACTGGAATCACCTGCATGAAAAGTACATTGAAATACTTTTACAGGATCTTTGAAGGTAAAACTTAGTCATTGATAAATGAATAAATATTGTCAATGTATGTTTATTGTAATTTCATTTCTCAACGTTTACACCTTATAAGTTTGCCTGTACACTGCACTGAGCCACCACGTACATCGTAACTTCAACGTCATGGCACAATCATAGGCTAGCTCACCTTGATCTTTCATATGAAGTAAAAAGATAACCAAAACTTTGTCTTGCGACTGTTTTCTGTAGTGTTTCCCATTTCGTAATAAAGGACATTTTTAAGTTTCGCAGATGGATGTTAATCAGCAACATGGCCTGGCAGACTATCTATTATTATACATAACGGTAAAGTAATTATGAAGGCGAACGTTCAGCTGGCTACATAGGAGGTTAACGTTTTGATACCATGCCGACAATTGTACCTAAATGCAGGCAGATTGTTAATCTTTCACCGAGTAAGCTGGCTTGCTCGACAACTCTGTAGATATACGCCAAATTAAACTTCGGAATGTGCTGTTAACGCCGGCTTATTGAGCAAGTGTTTCAGGGACGCGTGTCTTTCCGAGTGGCTAGTGAGCTTACATGCTATTCATACGGCGCTAGCTAACATAGCTTCTCAACGTGACTGCAAACATACCGTCGTGGTCGTGGTTTTCCGAGGGCTTCTTGACAAGGAAGGCCGGAACAAACTCAGCGGCGTTAATATTGGGGACAAATTGTTTGGCATTCACATTTAAATCAGAGAGTGAAGATTCGAGAGGACACTCGACTATGGCCTCCACGTCGTCCTCTTGTTCCCAGGAATCAGGGGCAGTGTCTCTCGGATCCATCATAGGTCTTCGGTTTAAACTAATGTGAGACTTCAGATACGCAGTTCCTAATCTACGTTATAGTCTGTTTGAATAGCACTGTTGATCGACCCTCAACACAAAACAATTGCTCGTTACTCAATCGTTTATTCTTATGTTTACTATTCTGTTGAGATAAAACAGACGGTTTCTCTCTGTAGACGAGCGTGCGGGACAGACGACTCAATAGTTCCAGAGAAAGTCCGCGTGAGCTGCTGACTCTCGTCAATCGATTGAGCAGACCGATGTGAACACTGGGAAATTGAGTTCTGTTTGAAAGTTGATACAAGACACTGTAGATCCGTTGAAGACTAGAAAACTACATATCCCAAAGAAAAACTACATTTCCTTTAAAAGAAAAAAACGACAATTTTACGTCAGTAGTTCCCGGTGGTTCCTCGTTTCAAGGGACCCCATTCTTAGTGGGCCTAGCAGGAGCCTAGTAGCTAGTGGTCGATTTTTTTTATTGTAATGTGTAAGTATTCAACCACTATCATCAAAAAAATTAAATAAATAAGGGAATGTAGGTTCATGAAGCTTTTTCCTATTTTTCGAGGTACCTGTCTGTCTATCAATTTATAGAGCTGGGGACTTGAGACTCGGACTCGAGTCGCGAAAATGGGGACTTGCGACTTGGCTTGGACTCGCCTGCTGTGAGACTTGACTTACTCGAGACTTTGTGCTTTGAGACTTGAAAGCAAAAATTCGATCAGATTCTAAAGGCTATGATAAATAATTATTGAATGCATTGTTTGTTTGTTGCGCCGCTGCTGGATGCATATAGCGGAAAACACTGCATAGTTATTATATCAGTCCGATTTCCCAAGTGGCCACCGTAGTTGGCCACGGACTCGGAGGGAGGTGTCGCTGTCCGGCAGCCTACGCACTGAAGCACGTCAGGTAGCCCGCTAGACACGCTTGACTTGACCGGGGATCGCCTCTTTGTTTTCCCCGGTTTAGCACTGTTAATTCGGCCCAGTTAACACCGCTAGACTCACTGGGACTTTCACTGCTGTCCCATGCTCCCGGCATTAGATCGCTTTATTACGGATCGCGAATATCAGTTGAACGTCCAATATCTTTCTAACTCAGTCAAAAAACAATATTACCCTACATCAAATATTCCAAACGTTATGACCGCAGACACCGAGGCGAAACGCAACGAGTTGAGCCGTCCATCCCATCTAGTATTGCTGAACCTCATACTTTTTAGGAAACCCCGCTGTCATTTAAATGTCAGTGATTTGAGTTTCTCTCTGTTCCACTACATATTGCTTTTGCCTTGTTATTAAAAGAGAACTAAACTGAACTATGCTGAATGGATTGAACGAAGGTAAATCCGCGGTTCTATGAATTCCGGATGAAGGAATGAAATGGAGCCCTCGCCGTCAATTTCTTATTTAAATAAAATGTCTTATTTCCGGACTAACATAATTATCCGTTATCATCATATTCAAACTTCTGACATTCATTTTCAACTGGAAACGTTTATTTGTTTTGTTTTACTGTATACCTGTATGTACAGCAACCATGCTCGTGCTTTTCCGGCGTCTTTCATCTTTGATTTTCACAACAAACAAAAAAATGGCTGGTCAGTAGCTTGTGTTGCTGGTGAAATTCTTTATCCACCAGCCACAGTGGCTGGTGACCGAAAAAGTTAACTTCAGGCCCTGGCGCTGTGGCAGGTTTGCTTCTGCATTACTGGCATCTTCTGGATTAATTTGGCCATTCTCTCCCTAAATTCGAATTAATAACTGTTTTACACAACAAAATAAACAATCTCTAATTAATCACCCAATAAATCGTCTTGCAACACTGATTGCAAATGTATCAGTGTCCGCTTTTATTTATCCGTGTCCATTTTTACTATTAAGACTTGAGACTTGACTTGGACTTGCACCCAAAAAGACATGACTTGGGTGATGATTTAAAGAAATGCCGTACTAGGAGTGAATTTATGGGTTAAATAAATGGGTAAAATGGAGGTAGTACGTATGCCCAGAGCATGTTGCATGATGAAAATGATCACTGTTACCAGGTATTAGGAGTGAGATTTATCCTGGAGCACACCTGTCACTCCATTACACTTGATTGCCATTGGTACTGAATCAGCTGTATGCTCCACTAATTCTTCAATAACATATGGACAAACCCACCCCACAAAACATTTACTGTAATATTGGTTGAATTTAGATGTATTTTGAGAGGGTAGACGATTTGAGCAATATTAGCATTATATTAGCCAATCTACATAACAGAGTCAGAGTGCAATTACAAAATGTATGTCAAACTCCTCGAAAATGTATTTTATGCATGTATGTTTGTCAGTAGTAAAAATGGACTAATTTGAACATTTTAATGAACAAAATGTAGCATTGAGTATAGCATTGAGTAAGACACAAGTATGTTTAATGATTGCACTTTTAATCATAGTTATTTGGTTTTCCATTATCACACAAGTATAAAATGACAGATTTTCTTTTTAAATAAAGACCTCCACCATATAACAATCAAAAGTACTTAAATAATAATTTCAAGAGATATGCAAGAAAGTAAACTTATTCTATTTTAGTGTTCATCTCAAACAACCCTGGAAGAAAACAAATATTTTAAGTCATTTTTAACATTCCTTCATATTAGCTACTAGTATAAGCAGTGCAGAACATTATTTACAAAGGATGTATCGGACACTACTTGGGACTAGAAATCTTCACAATTACTCAGTCTGTCCAAAAGAATACAAAAAAGTGCAAATTGTCATCTGGCACTAGGAAACCCAAATAAATCAAAATATAATTTGGCCCTATTTTTTTCCTTCAGTTTTTCTATTGAATATTGTGTTATAATCTGTAAATGTATTCTTGACACAAACAATACGTCATAAAAATTCAACAGTACATGAGCACCCCTGAATGTAATAACCTATTACTCCTTAGTAATAGTTGTGATTAACAGTGTGATGACACACAATAGCCCAGCATAGTTGAAGACCTTTTTACTATTCCAATACATTTTTTACATCCTTACTTTTAAGGAAAATTACAAGTTGCTAGATTTTGGAGTAATATAATACCCTTATTCTCCAAGACAGTTAGTAGTATATTACTGGAAGAACATCTGTAAAAAGACCGACACAGACCTCTGGGCCACACAGGGACGTATCACCATTGGCTACAATGAGCTACTCAGAGCTCAGAGAGAAGACCCCACCATTGGATTGGTGATCTGATTGGACTTTAAAGAAATGATGATGGTGCAGACCAATGTGGACAGATGAGAGCCGCTGGTTCTGTGGGAAGAAACAGAGAAAAGCTTCCCTATCTGGTCGTCTGATCCATTTGCCCCTCCGTGGAGGTCAGTGAATTGTCCTGCATAAGTGGTCCCGCGTGGGACTCTGGGGTCTTGTCTGCATCTACAGAGGGAGGACTGGGACACTGCTTTTCAAGAAGAGTAGGAGAGGTGGGGGGAAAGGGGTTGGTAGTGGTGGCTGCTGTGAGCATGGAAGCCACACTGCACTCTTCCGTTGCAGTTTCTT
The DNA here is from genome assembly GCA_900303215.1 of Trachyrincus scabrus. Taxonomy (NCBI): domain Eukaryota; kingdom Metazoa; phylum Chordata; class Actinopteri; order Gadiformes; family Macrouridae; genus Trachyrincus; species Trachyrincus scabrus. The sequence goes on from OMNO01065943.1 coordinate 19,208, forward strand.
CAGATTCTCTGACTGAGTGGATCCCTGTGCCCAGGTCTTCAGAATGGAGAAATAACTTGCGACCTAGGAACAAAATACAATTTTCAGACTACTGTGTGTGTGTTGACTCAAAGAGTAACTACACACTAGACATGAGTTTGTGAGCATCTTAAATTGAAGACCAGATCAAATTGTACTGCTCAGAAATGGTCCCGCTATATAGGACTTTACTTTTCACAATATATAAAATGTTGATTCAAAACAGCACCATTACTTCAAAGTGTGCAAAGTTACAGTTCAAAGTTTAAATGTTGGAAAACTAAAAAAAAAATAATAATACAAATGTAGTATAAATTGATGGGCAAGTTTATTTAAATCACACAAGATATTCACACTTTTAGCTTATTATATATCCTGGTTTTCTCATTAAACAAAGCTGATTGAGAGCTGCAGAAAGAAGCCCATCATTGGCCAAACTCTACCTGGCAGTCTTTTGGACAATGTTGTTGGTGTGTCTGACACACTTGTTTGGGCTTTAGTGGAGTAGGTAGGTTCAGTAGAGTCCAATGATCCTATGGAAATTAACATAGGATTATCTAATAAAAAGAGACCCCACACATCAACAACACACAGAATGTCAAATTAAATTGTCAGCAAATAAGAAACTGATTGTAAATGTGTTTTATGAATCCAGGTAAGGCTATTTGAAAATGTCAGAAGAACATCTCTGATATTCCCGCTTTTCCCCCTGTAACTCAAATAGCTGAGCAAATATAAAAACAGCAGATAAACTAACAAAATGGCTGTACATAATGACGAGGGGGAGAATGATGACTAATGCCACATAGTAACTACTTAGTGAGACACCTATATGGATTTTTTAGTTGACTACGGTAACACCAAAATAATAAGCAAATGTTATTATTCATCAGTAGCCTTTTTCAATGTAAAAGTGGCTACATACTGTAGATATAATTAAAGTTATGATACAATGCTTCTTAGTTACCCATGTTTAAAACCAGCCAACTTACTCCAAGCACAGATTAAGAGGAGGTCCCTGGGCAGAACTCAGAGACATGACAAGATGACATCTAGGCTACATAATTAGTAGGACAAATGTGGTATAAGAAATTGAAAGCTTTCAACAAGTCAAAGCTAAATTAATATGTGGAAAGTTGGAAATAAATTGTTTAGTGTTTAAAAAAACACTTTCTGGTTGTCAACAATCAGGAGATTAGAATCTACTTAAATGGGCCAGAAAGAGAAATTATGTGATTCATTGACATACAAACAAATAAGCTAAAATAGCTTACCGTCAGTCAAGTTGAATGTCTTTCCCTTTACAGAGGTCTCCACAGGGGAAAACCAATTTAACACGGAGCTGACCACAGGAAGTTGCCTCAACAGTCCCTGAAGTTTAGTAAAAGGATACAACATTTACAATTAATCTATATACAGCAGGGCTGTAGTCACCATATAGATTGAGGGGGACACATCCCCCCCAATGTTCAGATATGCTGTGTGTGTGTGCGTGCGCGTATTTTCTATATATATATATATATATATATATATATATACAGCATGTCCATGGACCGAACTCATCATTTGTTTATCCAAAGTTTACCGCAGCCACCACTTCCTGATTAGCGGACCCGAGAAAAGCGTAGCTGTCCCTTTCTTTGCATATAGATACGCCGGGCATCAGCAGAGTGAAACCATGGTTCATGTTGATTATGTTGGGTTGAATCAGTGTTGGTAGTGCATAACATAAGTGTGCATTCAGTTGTATATTTGTGTATATATGTTTTGTGTCAATTATATAGTGATGGAAATTATCAATATGTATTATTTAGTGGTGATCTGCCACATAATGTAAATTTGTAAGAGACTTGATAATGAAAGAATGTTATATGGCATAAAATTAATGTCATGTATGTATCAATTTACAAATATTTAACAAAGTTATTAAATGGGCTAACCTAATATTCTGCTTTTTAATGAAAGAAAAAAAAATTGGTATATCAGATCGGTATCAGCAGATACTTAAGATTGCATTATCGGTATTGGAATAGAAACAAAAAAGTGGTATCGTGCCATTCCTGCTTTTAACCATCTGGTTTCTTCAGCTATCACGTGTGAGCAAAAAATAACCTTTAAACTAATGAAATAATGAATATATCGCGATAATTATCAATATATCGACTGATATGAAAAATATTATCGTTATATTGTAAATAGCCAAACGGCAATTTTCTGGATATAGAGGTTTAAATATGGGCTTCATAATAACAAAAAGTGATATGAACAGACATATGGACATTTAGGAGGAGGACATTTGACATTGAGGGCTTTAAGCCAGAGTCGTAATCCTTCTTCCTTTAGAGGTGGGTATAAACATAGTGTGCCTCGCAGGAACACTGATCGACGCAGTGCTGTGTTCATATTAACCATAGAGAAATACGTCTTTTCTTCTGATTATTGTTATGTCAGCCCGTCATGGAACATTATTATGCAACTTGTGATGAAGTTATAAAAATGTAAAAATGTTAGTGGGTTTAAATAGTAAGATAAATTAAAGAAAGAAAGTTTGGTTATATGAACAGTGCCAATCGCTGGCGGAAATCCAAAGACAAAAATGACATAGAGGCTCAATTCATTGTTGCTTGGAAAAATAAGGTGAATAAACACACACCTCTTCAAGGATTCTCTTCTCACTGTCCTTCTGCAGCTGTAGCTCTGCTTCCAGAATGCCTCTCTGCACAACCTCAGCCATGTTCTCAAATAACTGCAAGGCAGGGAAACAAGCCAGCCAAGTAATACAACACAATGGTATACATTCTTATACATTCTTACATTCTTCACGTTTTATAGCAAACAATCAATTCAGGATTTGTAAAACATTTGTTAGAGGTCAATTTGCACGTTTGAGTGGACAATTAAAAAAATACATACAGACAAAATATATTTACAGTGATCTCTTAAGTAGGCTGCCAGTAGATTTGAGTGCAAGGAAGAAACTGTAATTTTCACGTTTGCACTGGAAACAAATATTTGTACAGTAAAAAATAAAACAGGGGAACTTGGGGGAATCGGGAAAATGTTTCTGATAAAGTTTTGCAAAAGTCCAATGTGGGGGTTAGACCCAGGCCAAATGTCCCCCATTTGCAAATGATCTTATCATTTTTGCATCAACACATTGACTAATTTTTTGGTATATTATTAGCATCTCTAGGATCTGTCAGCCTCTAGGATAGGGGCAAAGGATTGGCTCATGTCAAATAATTCAGGTAACTTGACGTCTAATTTGCGTCTGGGTTCAAAAAGGATTGTGAGTGCTGAGCTAAACCGGCATTGTATTATTAGACCCATACTTTTCCTAAGATGGAAGTGATATATTGAATACACACCAATTTAAACAAAAATGTCATGTGTAATGCTCATATAAGGACTGGAATTTTCTATAATAATAACAAATATCTTTTCTTTTTTTTTAAACCATTTTCTACAGAAAAAAATTATTAAACCTAGGCAATAACTATGAAATGAGTTGTGGTTACCTTTCCATTTTCCTCAATTTCCCTCCCCAGCGCAGCAATTGTATTGACCAACTGGGAGATGTTAAGCTCCTCGGTCACCATGCCAACAAAAATACGGTCACTCGCTGTCCCGTACTCTGGGCCTGAAGAGTCAGTCCATTGATTATTATTATTTCTTGAAATTAATACAGCCAATTCCAAATACCCATGAACAGTGAATGCAGGCATATTACAGTACCTGAGGAAAAGCTGATGTTGGTTTCCTGCTCTTGTAATTTTTTCATGAGCTCACAGTTCATCTTCTCCACTTCCTGGATTTGTTTGTCCTCCAACATTTGTCCAAACCATTGAGGGTTATACCTAAAGGAATCACATGTCCAACCATCAAAGGACAAAAAAACATGTTCTCAATGTGCAATATCAGTTGATTTACAATTAGCTCAAATTCAAAGGGTTAATTAGTTGGTTAGATGGGTTTTACTAATACATATTAATCATGCCACCATTAGCCACGATTGAAGCAGATATGTCTTGGTTGCCGCTGCTTAAAGGAACACGCCGACATTGCCTTTTTGTCCGTCTTACCCACATCCAGACGAGTGTGTGTCGAGTAAGGAGAAAGCTACGGGTTATGAAGTTAGCTATTAGCACACTACATGGCAGTGGGGGTAAGCTTCTAGCATAACCAGTAAAGCTTCTAGCATAACTCTAGCATAACATTTTTTCTTTTAAATGCAGCAAATACTATCGAAAATCCCCACGTTTAGCCACCTGCTGGCGGCGCAGGGATATTTCCTGCAAAAGTTTAGCGCAAATACAGTTTTTGGGGTAGGCTACAAGAGAATCAGGTGATCCTGAACAACATTATATACCAACCATTTTTCAATAGGCTATATATAAAACTAAATACAATAAGTGTGTGTGTTGTTGTGTTGGACACACATCGTTATACACGCTCATCTACTAAACTTGGTAGGCCTAATAGGCTACATCACATGACTTATAGTTCTGATCATAACTGATAGGCCTATGTGACTTGATAAATACATATACATCTTTCAAATGCAAGACGCAGCTTGAGATTAAACTAATGTCTGTCAATCTAATAAGTTAGCCGTGTAGGCCTATTCTCAAAACAAAGAAATCAAATAAATATTTCAGCACACATCACACTCAAATAAAATAAATAATATAATATATATATATAATATATTCCAACGCAGAATATATGTGTCTTTAATTAGCGCTGTCATGGTCCCCATGGAAATAGGTTGAAGCGGAAATAGGCGGAGCTGGTGTCCTCGCAGGCCCTTGTGCGTGTACCATCAACGCACTGGTAGTCGCACCTTGCACTGTTAGCCCTTGCCCGGGTGGGTGCACTCGATGCCTTCATACCAATTACTGGGCTAATTGGTGTTCATTTTAACACTATGTGTAAATACATTTTCAGCTTGATTGCTATTTTGCAGGCCGAGACATAAGATAAGAAAATATGGTCCTTTATTATAATCCCAGAAGGGAACTCAAAATAATAATAATAATAATAATATCGGAGGAAGTACTTAAATTTAAATATGACCCAACTTGAATAATCTTTCATAAGTAGTTTTAGTTGGCTGCATGACCATTGCTTGTGATCAGTATTACCTGACAATGCCAAGGCCTGGCCAGTTGAAGTCCTCTATATAACTGAGGAAGGGGCAGTGTCGCTGCACCTCCCGCCTGAAGTCTTCTCTGAGGCAAAGCGTTGAAGTGAGTACAGGTACCAGCTCCAACAGTTTCTCCACCAGTACCTCTACATCTGACTGTTGGGTCCCTAGCACTGACACAGTGGATAGGTGAGAGGGAGTCATGTTATGTCATGTTAACCTCGTCTTCCAGACCTGGTCTTGGACTACCTAATAGCTAGTGAATATTATCTTTTTATTATTGTAATTAGTGCCCTGGAGTAGCAATTAGTGCTTATGTAGTAAATGGCTTTAATTAGCAAACGTTGCAAGTGTTTCCAAATTTACAATTCCCCTGCAACGATGGTCTAGTTCTCTGGCCCTACCATGGGCTGATGCTGCACTTGCACATTCACACATGCACATTCAATTGTAATAATCACAAAAATATTTACATGCACAAAAAAAGGTGTAAGTGCAAATCCATATAATTTCTTTCTTCTAAATGTCAGCCATTCTGAACATTTTGACTAGCTTTCAAAAAAAAGGTTAACATTTTCAAAAAAACACTGACTGTTGTTCCATATGGATTTTTATAGGGCTGCTGATTTGCTAATGTAGGATTTACCTGCTGCAGTCATTAAAGGGTTGAAGCGAACGCATGTGCAGTCATCCTCCAAGTCCACCACATCCACGCCACTGATGGGCACCAGCTGTACCAAACGTTCGCCCAGCTGCAAACATTTGTCAATTTTATTAATGATTTCTATTTAATTATTCAATTAATTTCAAGCCCCATTTCTTTTTCCAATTTGTTGTCAGGTCTTATTAAGGTGCGTTCACTTGAGATACATTTGGCGCAACCCACTCCATTGTTTTCCTACAGAGAACGCGTTGCCGTGGAGGGGACTCTCTTTGAAGTTGAAATTATTTCAACTTTGACCTGGCACACCGCATGACGTAGCACGCCAACCAATAGATTTGCAGTACAGTCCCAAAAGACAGAATGTTTTAGCTGTGGTTGATTTGGTGTGTGTTTGAAACTCGAGAACACACCGCCCAACCTAGCAACGAGTACGGTGTCCCATCGCGTCTCAAGTGAATGCATCTTTACTGTCACACAAATACTCATTCACAAATGTATGCAAATAATGCCAAAATGGGACAAAAACGTACCCATCTATTAAATGTGTCCATGATGTCTTTGTCCTCAGTGCAGCATCCCTCCACCAAATCATCATGTCCTGGCAAAAGAGGACAAATGGAAATGGCAACATCATTACACTACACGAATCAATCTACTAAAAAAACTAGCTAAAGATGATGGCTTTGTGATAAAAGAGAATACACACACACACAGTAACATAACATATCTTTAAGTACATTTCTTACATTAACCGTAGGCCTAAATATATTTAAAAACATTTCATGCAATGTGATGATACAGTGTCACTATTGCAACTTATCACTCTGTCACCATAGCCAGTGTGGGAAAATGTATAACTGTTCCAATATATAAGAAATATTCATAATAATAATGAGAAAATTCTTTCCATGATAATATATATATTTTTTATGATAATATTTCTTTGTGAGGTTCTTGATGGATAGCATACCAAATATGAATGAATATAGTACGACAGGCTGAGACTTGGCCCCTTTATACAGGCTATGCTAACAATAACCACCTTGACTAACTCTATTAGCAATAAAGTTAACACCAAGTTTATGAACAACCTCTCTGTGAAAGCTTTTGTTTACAACTTTTAATCACTAGCAAGCTGACGCTAATGAATCATACAAGACCTAGCAACCACCTCCCAGCAGCCCTCCCAGCAGCCCTGACAGTGCGAGTGTTCAATGTAGTTCATTTTGACATTTATTCCTAAACATCGTTAAGCCGTTTGCAGGAATTCATACAAATACTTACCCAGTAACCAATCACAAGTTTATATGGTCAGAGACCCTTACCGGAGCTTGCTTCCTGGGAGAATCTAAACAACACTTCAGGAGAGCTGACATCATTCTCCACCTGTACACACAGATAAAAATACAAAGGTCAAGCACTTTACACACAAATGGGATGCATTGAGTACTCATCATTACGTGGTTAAAGTGTAACTAACACCTAGAAATCTAATGTAAAAAAACATTTAAAAAAACATACCTGGTGGATTTTGGCACTTCTGGAAATACACAGCATTTACCAACCTCAACTCTTATCATTACATTAGGAAGCCACTTTAAAACAAGTTTTAATGCCAAGCATGCATGATTGTAAATCTATGATTTATCTTTTCTTTCATCCCGAAAAAATATGATGCAACATTAGATATTAATATAGCAGCGGCACAACTATACACTACTAACTCCATCACATAAGGCAAAATGACAAATCAATCAATATGTTTGTGCATTATGTGCCCCAGGCTAATGCCAGTAAACATGTCACTGCTAGCAGCCATTCCTAGATATTTGATTGATCACCAGAGGGAAACCAAAGTGGTAAAGAAGCAACCCAAAAAGCTTAAAAGAACAAATTACATTATTACATTATTAAATTTACAATGAGATTGTCAGCTGGACCTTTACCATAGTCAAAGCCTCCTGGAGTGAGATCTCTGTATCAAGCATATCCTACAAAACAATGTTAATGGGGAAAGTTTACATTTTTGGAAAATATAAGGGACATTTTTTATTATATTAAAAAAAATATTATTTTTGGTTGATTAAAACAGTTGAGTTAACTTCTCACTGCTAAAGACATCAATCGTTATTCCGCAATATAATTAAAGATTTTCTACACTGAACTCAACTCTGAAAATGTCCTCCTCCAATACCAAAATATAATTTGGTTTCTATTTTAAATATATTGTAATGAACAGAAAGTCACCATGCCAGTAGTAAATTAGTAAAATAATGTGGAACCAAAGTAAAACCCCCTATTGAGTTATAAAAAATTTGATTACAAAGAAATGTCTGATTTTCAAGTTAAAATCTTCTTCGATGGACTAGTTGCAAAATGAGATACCAATGAAGTAGAGATACCAAAATGTACTTAAAAGGTAAAAACCAAGAAACATTGTTGAGAGATCACGTACTGATGTTTTGATGGATGGTACCGTTTGTAGCCTCTCCATTAACCATTTACTCTGCAAAGAAGAAACAAATTTAGAACAGTCAATATCCAACAAGCAGTAGAAACAAACATTCATAACCAAAACTCTTTGGTGATGGTCAAGCACCATTATAATAATACAGTGCATTGCCAGTTTGCGCCAGAATGCTCAACACACATTGGCCATCACAGTGGAAAGCTGAAGAATGAAACTATTGAAATGATTAGGTGGCCGTGTTGATAAAAGAGGCAGGTGGGGAATTGGGCCCGGACACTGGGGTTAGCACCCCTACTCTTACCACAGGTGCCATGGGATCTTCAGTGACCAACAGGGAGCGCACGCGAGGGCCAACCACGCGAGGACACCTCCAACCCAGCTCTGCCTATTGCCGTGTCAGACCATGACAGCGCATGGTGTAATGTGCTTATATATTCTTTTCATTTATTTTTTCTTTTATTTGCGCATGGTGTGCTTAAATCTTTTTTCCCTTCTATTTGTTCTTTATTTGCGTGGCTAATTTCTTTCGTTTTGAGAATACACAGCTAATTTAGACATTAGACTGACAGACATTTGTTTAATCTCAAGCTACGTCTTGCATTTGGAATTTGTATCTATGTATTTATCAAGTCCCATATCAGTTACGATCAGAGTCATGCGATGTAGCCTATTAGACCTACCAAGTTCAGTTGATATTATGCCCCAGATAGAACGGCTGTAGTTTTTCGTTTGAGGGGTTACAAAGGAAAGGCCTTGTTTAGTTAGGCTACCTTAGGAGATAAGGTAGGATACAATAATAATGCCAACAATGACATTAACCTTTTTAATTATATATAATTATAGGACCAAACGAATAATAACTCAAGCAGTTGAGAACTCATGGCGATGCGTCTCAAGAACGCAGTTATTGTATTTAGTGTTGGGCTATATATTGTACAATTTGAGAGACATTTGTTTGAGACATTTAATACATTTGGTATACTTAATATATTGTATATACTATATACAGTCATGATAGCACCAATGTGAAATCTTCTCATCTTGTCTTTTGTCCTGAGAGTCGTTTTTCACACGGTTGAGGTGGATCGTGAGCACTCCCTACTCCAACCCATCCACCAGAGGATGGACCAGTCCAGCCCTGCTCATCTTCCACAGAAACCAGCAATGCTAGGCAGATAGCCATGTAGCAGGCTGAAACTAATGATTATATTGTCGTCGATTATTTTATCGACAGATTTATTATTATTAGTCGACTAATCTAAACAATGAATTTACAGAAACGAAAAAAACATCTTCGCAATTGAAATTTTATTGACATGTTTTCAAAGTGTGGTACCATTACCTTTAGGTCACATGGTAGTTGCCTGTCTGACACCACCTACTGAATAGCCATCATTTAGAAAAGATAACCAGCATACTGTAGAAGTGGGATCATTAGTGTGAATTAAATTGAAGGAACCTTCACCTTTTACCTGATTACAAAAGTAAATTCCTACTCTAGTCTCAAGCCAGATAGAGGCTAATGTAACCATTTGCCAAGTGCCAGTGAACCCAAAAACTTTTTTCTGCCTATGATCTTCAACAAAGTAATCTATACCTTTTCGTCACTTCCTAAAATAAATGTAGCATAATTTAGAAAAAAACTGGCATAAAATCCTATGTTTTTGCCAGTCTCCGCCCAATGGTTTGTGAATGTTGTACTCTGCTCCAAACTCAGGTGGCGCTCATTTTTTGACACCGACTTCAAGCGGTTCACTTACACTTTAAGATCTCCTTAAGAAACCATAGTAGGGCTGACAAGCCTATGACAAAACAAATTATGCCAAAAGTTGTTTTTTATTTTTTATTAAGTCTCCATTAGTCCAAACAGGACTTGGTCATTGCATTTCTACAAGAGCACAGTATTATAGTGGAGAAATGTATGCATGTCCATATGCTCTGCAGTGAGGCTGGCTCTTTTCTTTGTGACAATGTTCCCAGCTGCTGAGAATAGGTGCTCAGATGGAATCGATGTGACAGGAACACACAAGAATGACTTTGCCACCATAGCCAGTGTGGGAAACCTTGCTTCATTCGCCTTCCACCACTTGAGTGGGTTCTCTGTCTTTCCGAGAGATTGTTCTCCAAAATACATTAGCATTTCGTTCCTCACCATTTGGCTGATGGAATCCTCACCATCTCCATTGTCTTCCTCACTGTTGCTTGCGTCCGAGTCTGACCCAAGCAAAGAGTCCAGTAGAGAGACATTCTTTTCTGAAACGTCTGTGGCTGCATCTGGGGCCAGATTGGCATGCTGCTGGTCCACCTGGTCCGTCTCGCTCCTTTTTCTTTGCAATGCAAGCTCTTGCACTTTAAGCTGCACCTCAAGGCCTTCTTTCGGTGACAAGAATTTTAGTTTGCGGAATCTTGGGTCAAGGGCAGCTGCAATAACACTAGTGTTTGCAGCATCGCCTGTGAAGGTCATATCCATTTTCCATCTTGTAGCCATTTCCTGAGCTGCAGCAGTCTGGAAGGCCTGCACAGGGGTGGTGTCAAATGCTGTGTTCTGTGTAGACCTCAGAAGCCCTTTGACCAATGGAGGTAGAGCCGACACTGTGACATACGTTTCTCCACTGAGGTAGGTGGCGGCACACTCAAAGGGCCTGAGAGCTTGTTCCAGTTCCTCTAGCAGGCTCCACTGCTCGCTTTCTAGGTCCAGGTATTTCTTCCCCTGCGTGGTAAATTCTGGGTCTGACAGAGTTGCCGTCACAGGCCACCTCTGTTGGAGGAGGCGGCTAGTCATGTAATATGTACTATTCCAGCGTGTACTTACATCCTGTATGAGCTTATGTTGAGGGGTGCCCATTTGTTTTTGTTTGGTCTTCAGCTCGTTGCAAGAAAGCTCACTTTCGAAATGCTCTACCAGGCATCTTGCAGCGCTGATTGCTTTGGAAATCTGAGGATTCTTCAGGGCATGGTTAACTACTAACTGCAACGTGTGACCTGCGCACCGGACTGAAGAAATCTCATGTCTGTCTTCCAACAGCTTCACAGCTGCTACTACATTAGCAGCACTGTCATGTACAACAGACATGATTTTGTTGGTAGAAATACCAAATTTGTCAGCTGCCTCTTCAATCCAAGTGGCAATGTTTCCTGCAGTGTGTCGCTCTTCAAGTGGCATAGTAGTTAAACTGTAAGACATCAGCTCCCAGTTGTCACTGATGAAATGACAGGTGATGCCCAAGTATGCCTCTGTGGCAATACTTGTCCATGCATCCATTGTAAGAGCGACCTTGCTGTTGATTGCTGTGATTGCAGTTTTGACTTTCTGGAATGTCTCTTCATATTTCTTCTCCATCATCATAGTGAAGAACGCTCTGGAGGGTAGAGTATATCCTGGATGAAATGTGCGAACCATTGCACGGAAGCCCTGATCTTCAACCATCGAGAGTGGTCTCATGTCTTTGATAAGCATGTTCAGGATACTATCAGTGAGAGCCACACCAAACTGAGGTGTAGCATCCCTCCTCTGGAGGAAATCATCCACACGGCTTTGTTTACTAGGAAAAAGGAATATGGAAAAAAGTTTCAAAATTTGTTTGCAGCTGCACAATTTAACTTAGGCATATACATACATACACACACACACACACACACACACACACGAACTTTGGCAATGTTTTGCTACGACATTGTTTATCATTAGGCTACATACAATGTATCTAGCTAAATGCTGATACATTGGATTAAAACTGCACCTGCGTTTTTTATTGGAAAAAAGACTTCCTTCCGACAGTAGTAAAGTAGCAAAGTAATGCAACATGTGTCATTGGTGGGGGTACCTATTAAGGAAATCTAATAACACTGATTATATTAGAAAGTGTGAAAACGTTCCCACTACCCTAACGGTAGCCTCAAATGTGTTAAGTTGCCCCTTTAAGACGTCTGCCTTCGCAGAGTGCACATGGCTACTTGTTTATAATGGTGATGCTTAACATTGGATTTTGAATTGAAATAAGAAACATTGAAATTCACAAGTGTTTAGATGACACGCCGCTGCGTGTATCCACTGCTATGGCACATACATAAAATGATATAAATAGAGCCTACAATGTGTTAAATTAAACAAGAGTAGACGGCTATGAAACGCGACATTCGGTAATCGGTATACACCTTTAGTTTGAGAACGACAACAACTGACCTTGCCTCTTACCAATTGCGCAATCGGTGATTCTTTAACGGAACGTCGAAACTGTCTATGGTAAAAACCGATATAGCTGCATTGCAGAAATGCGTGGGATTTGCTGCTAATTTCACTAGAATCGAAGGCCTCCACACACAAAAGCTCAAGCGTAGAGCTCAAACGGAAGCTGAACTTTCTTGCGTCATTGTATTCAAACCGGAGGTATATTAAATCCGGCGCGGACTCACCCATCTAGGCCATTTAAATTGATCAGCTGAACAGAAACGCGTCAAACACGCCAGGCGGAGGCGGAATAAATAGAGCCCATGCCAAAAGAAAACGCTCCACTCCGCAATGCGCTTCAGCTCCGCCTGCGGTGTGGAATTGCTCATTGATTGACATGAGACGGGATGAGAGCTTTGGTGTTTGGAGGCCTTGAACGCAATCAACTCACTATCATTTAATACAGCCTTTTCAAGTGAATATCTGAGAATAGCAACTACTGTTCATTAAACAAGAATAGCTAAGGTTACAGAGCCAAGTTACATAACTATAGCAAGCTTGAGCTGGATAAACTAGCATCACCATCACTTACCATGTTGCTCTGACGTCCTGTGCAGCGAGTTGCCGCATCATGGCTGCTGGATGTTTTCTTTTCAGGTGTTCGTGCATGGCAGTTGTACTGCTGTGGTATGCCATTTCGGCTTTGCAAAGTGAACAAACAACCATATTATGCGGTTTCTGTTTAAAGTACTCCCATACTTTGGATGCTCTGGGTCGTTTTCTTCTGGATGAACCTTCATTCGCACACTCAGCTAGGTTTGCCGCCGCCATTTCCAAAATTTCTTTGACGTTTATTGGCGGTACACAAATCAGCAATTGGGTGCATTACCGCCACCAACGGAATAAGTGAAGAACAGGCGACATGGCAGCAAAATAACAATAAAATAAATTAATATAACATAACACTAATCATAAAGAAAGAATTAATTTATATAATTTATTTTAGGAAAGGAATAACATGACAATAGCTATAAATAAAACAATAACATATATTGCTAGATTATTTCCCAAGAAGGCCCTCTAATATAAAATTACTGTTTTGCTTTCAAATAGTAGTTCCCTTTCCTGACTGTATGCTCTGTATTGGAGTATCACATGACCTACAGTCTCAAACTAATTACAATGTATGTATTATCCTGAAGTATAGGCCTACCTATTTTATGTAATGTGTAATTTAAGTGTAAGTGAACCCCCTGTTTAAGCTGAAATTCGAACACATTTAAAAAAAAATGTTTTGGGCTGAGAGTTCTAGGATGGAGGAGGGAGATGTTATCCCCATGGTTATGACCCACGGCAACCTTGTGATACTTTTTTTTTAGCTAGTGTGCGTCGTTGAGTATGAGTGTTACAATGAGCGATGTTGTATATGAAATGCGCCATGAAATGTGAAATGTGTGGTGTATAAGTGTCCAAGAAGCTTAAACCTCTCTCGGACGCAGCCATCAACATTAACCAGTGCCCAGGTGGAGCTCCATCCATCCACCCACCCACACACCCACACACCCACACAGTGGCGGTAGCACACCCTCTCGTGTGTCGGTGTCACTTCGTCGTGACATCGAAGTGCCTCTGAAAAGGCCCTTGGACATCACAAAAGAACGGGACCCGAGTTCAGAGCAGAGTAGAACGTTCACAAACTGGTTGGTAGAGACTTGCAAAAACATAAGATTTCACACCAGTTTTTTTCTAAATGATGGTCTTATTTTAGTAACGTGACAAAATGGCATAGACTACTATGTTCAAGATCATAGACATACTAATATGTTTAAAACAAAACAAAAAACAATGTTGGGTTCACTGGCACTTTAAGACATGTGTCACCAATTGTTAAATTAGTTATTCAATGATCTGCCTTTCTATTCCAGTCCCATATTCTGCATGGTCCAACTTGTTAAATAAAAACTGTAATATATAGATACATTAAATAAAAGGGGAAATATATTAATAATTAAAATGGGAAATATAAGCTATTTAATTGTTTATTTCCACATGTATTTAATTATTTCATGGTTGCTGATCTGTGTGTGTACTGTGAAATTGAAATACCACATAAATACCAAAATACCATCAATCTGGGTGTTTTATTTCGAAATTTGTTATATTGTGGTAATTGATCGGATGCTCTATGCCGTTCCTGTGTCTGACTTCCTGCCCAGCTTGACAGATTCGCTCACGAATTGAGAAAATCTCAGAGCTGCCGCCAAATGGTCGCAGCCTTCAGCAACCGTTTCGGCAGCAGCTATTCGGCACCCTTCCGTGGCCGGTGTGGCCGGCCACATTGGTTAACATGGGCGCCGAAAGAATTTTCGTCGGCATACGTCACCGTTCGTCGCTATTCGGCGCCCTTCCGCGTCTGGTGTGTTCGCGGTGTCAGAAGTTAGATTCCGCCCACAGGCTTTGATGGACGATGTTGACAGTTACATTTCACAGTGCTCACAAGACCAGCAACCATGAAATAAATAAATAAATAGGGAAATAAATAATAAAATATGGAAATAATTAAATAAATATTTACTTAATGTATCTATATATTTCCCCTTTTAATTAATTAATTCTTTATTTATTTAATATTGTCACATTTAACCCTCCATAATTACATGGTCCATGTCGCCGATGATGACTAATTGTAGCAGCCCACTATCATATTGGCTGTCATACCATTTATGAAAGGGGTTAGAAAAAAATAGCTGGACTCAATTATAAATATATTTAAAAAGGAAAAAGAAAGAAAATCTATAAAATGTGTAAGTTACAGACTCGTTTGTACACAGCAAACATCCCCACTCAATGTCTTGGTTCCAAAGCTGAGTAATCGTTGTGTTACATTGTGTTTGCTGCTTACCAGATTGGTCGCATGCCTAATCTTCTGGACGATGCCGTCATTTCCAAGGTACTGTAGGGACAGCCAGAGGGGCAGGGGATGGAGCTTCTCTTCCGGTTGACTGGAGGTGAGGCCAGCTGTCAGCGACTGAGAGCAAAAGATGGCGATATGCGACAGACACAGGGAGACGAGAGAGAAGGACGAAGACAAAAAAAGAGTCAGATTAGCAACAAAAAAAATAAAACCCACAAGTAAAGTTTATGTATATACTGTAGCACCTGTCAGAGTGCTTAACAACAGTAATATAACAAGTGAAAAACTAAAAGACAAATTAAAGCACAAAGAAAAACCAACATAGTGCTATACAAAAGACTGTCTCAAGATGAGTCTTTAACTGCTTTAATACATTATTTTTTTTAAAAGGTCCACATACATATCTCTCATAGTCAAAGGAGGAGAGTTCCAGAGCCTAGGTGCCACTGAAGGGTAGGGGTGCAGTAAGGCACACATGAAAGAGCTCACATGATGCATTTGATGTATAGTAACGACAAAATTAGAAATATTTCCAGCTACTCCAAGCCTACCAGGGCTGGGTCTTCATGTCTGTAGAGGGTAATGGCAGGTACCGCAGGCAGTCCTAACCACGGGCCCAGTGTCAGAGTCATACTGTCGCAGTTGATTGCTCTCTGGAAGGTTAGAAAATCAGGAGGAAGAGGAACAAGAAGAAGAGGCAGCAGCATGTCTAATGTTGAATTTACATTAACATTGCTACGACTTTTATTGTGTATTTATTTAGTGTTTTATTATTTTGTACTTACTGTTATTTTAATATTTAAAAATTTTCTTATCTTAAATCAGAATTCATGGAATTGGCAGTTTAAATGATTGATCTCTTGATGTTAATAAATAGATTTATTTATGTGCTCACTAGGGTGACACTCAAAAATCCAGCTGCATTAGCAACACATTGGGATGGTAAACTATATCAGCCAATGGGCCATGTTTTCATCAAATGTATGAATCAAATGTACGGATGAAAATAAAAAGGGAAAGTTCTGATGTTTACTTACCTTTATGCTGGATGAGACATGATCAAGGGCCAGTGTTGCCAGGCTGACCCTGAAAGAAATTAAATATTTTCAATCAGTAAGAATGCATAATCTAAGCTCTCACGTTTAACCATTTGCCTCTACTGTTTTAGATTGTGTATTGTGCACACTATGAATTTCATATCAAGTTCATGTCTTGATACCAAACAGCGGATGGAAATGACTAACCCCTCAACATGGAGCCACATGCTGTACTGCTCACAGAGCACCTTTAGACGACCCAGCCTGTATGCACGGTCCACACTTGAATTACCTGGGGGGAGGGAAATGGATATGGTTACTTAAAGGACAATATTGGTCTGGGTGAACAAACCATCGTAACCGTCTCTCCTGGCTTCACTAAAACATCTGTCATTCTCATTGTAGTCGTATGTTCCAGTTACCTGCATTGGCTATCAGCAGTAAGGGTAGCTTCCCAGCATCCATGTCCTCCTTGATAAGCTTTTCCAGGAGGGCAACATCCTAGAAATAACATACAGGAAATTGAGTCTAAAAGCTCTTTACTCTTCAGGTGGATAAGTTATGGTACATCATCTTTTTATAATTTATTTTAGTTTCTCACCATTTGGTGCTGTGACCCAAAGACAGTGTTACACGGCACAGTGCATAGACTGGAGAGGGGTAAGCCAAGCTAAGAAAGGACAAATGTTAATATTATATCAACAAATATCCATTATATACAGCCAAGATGTGACAATATATAGTAAAATCAGACACATATACTTCTCACGCATGTATATGATTTGTAAGCCCTGTGTTTTAATAGTTTGATGCTATATTAATGCCTAATGTTCCATAATAGAAGAAAGGATAAAGATAGATTGACCCATCCTTGGCATTGAACCTTGGATTTCTGCATATTCCTAATAAATGTAATAATAATAATAATAATAATAATAATTAAAGCTGCTCGCAGGTATTCACAGCATGTACCGCTGACCCCACCGACCGCAACCACATCGACCTCCCTTTTCCCGCGATTCGTGGGGGCACGTCACTCGGGGGCGATGAGATAAGTGTCCCCAAGCGATTTGGAGTGAATCTGAGTCATGGTTTGACTTGATGCCGTTTCTGTGTGATTTTGAACCCCCTGTGGGTGAAGTGGTGCCTAGCACTTAGCTGAGCACATATTGAAATTGACCCTGTGACATCATCTATATGCTGCAAAATTCCAAGGCCCTGGACCCTTCTGGAGCAGACTTGTGATTGATTGAAGATATTCACTCATTGGAATATTTTCAAATAAGGTTTTGAGTCAGGCACATCCATAGAGCATGTGGTGTCATTTTAACTTGTGGTTTCTGAGAAGAAGATTTTTTAAGTTTTTCCAAATTATTTTTCTGCTAGATGTTTTGTTTGCATGGCGTCTGTCGACGCCATGCAAACATTATTGGACGAATTACTGGACGAATCAATGTACTTTTTGTACTTCAGGACCACTTGGGAGCGATGAGATAAATGTCCCCAAGCAATTTGGAGTCAATCCGAGTCATGGTTTAAGAGTAGGTGCCGTTTATGTGTGATTTTGAGCATTAGTGCTTAACTTTTAGAAATTGACACTGTGACGTCATTTTTTGAGGTATCGACACCAAACTTGGCACACTTCTTAAGGGGGATGTGCCTACCTAGTTTCCGAACGGTTCGAAATGGTAGCAAACTTTTTGGAGACCTGCTTACATACATATAAGTTGGACAAATTTGAAAACTTTTGACCAACCAGGGGCTGAGCTATAACCATTACCAATAAGAAAATTATAATAATACATAAACCCTACAATAACATTAGGTATACCTAATGTTATACCTAAGTTTTTTAGAATTCGATTTCTAACCATTCGACGGCAACACTTTGTCTAGTGTGCATGCTGTATTGTATAGGTGTTTTACCTGGTTGCAGATGTGCTGTCCCAGACCAGGCCTGGAGGAGGCGCTCTGGTAGACGATGGGCTGAGCAGAGGTGAAGGCGGCGTAGCCCTCAGAGGCATACTCTTCGTAAAGAGTGTGGAGCACCAGCCTACACACCCTCACCAGCCCCTCTCGATCATCCTCATGGAAGAAGGCAGAACTGTTCTCATATCTGGAGGACAGATCTCCGTCAGGTGTGAAATAAGTACTCCCATCAAATTCCACAAATACCATGTTGAGCAACCGTAGTGGAACATTTGGTCCTCCATAGATTGCGGTAAAATATTCTAGCAAAATTATAAGGCTTCCATCTGATCGGTCTCAAGGCTCGACATTGTGATTCTACTTGCCAGTAACTGTAGCTCTAGCATTTGTCTTACCACAAATTACGTCACGTCAAATTAGTTTTAGCTAAGCTCAAATCATTATTTGATATACCATATTCAACTACCAAAGGACAAGCACTTCAAAATGGAAAAGTACATTTAAGACTAAAACAATTTACTCCCACATGTACCTTATATCTGACATCTCCTTTGACAATGAAATACATGCACACAAAAACAACAAAATATGAGCACGTACACACCTAAAGAGTCGACAGAGCCAGAGTGTGGTGTCCGATAGTATACGTGTGGTCAGCTTCCGGAATCTGTCTTTGCTGAGCACTGAAAGGTAGGCTGTAAGGCAGTGGCCAAGCAATGCCATGTGCCCCTGTTTGCCCATATTTTGCAACCTGCTGAATAACAGACATTTTTAAACCCCACATAGGTTACGTTTCTATGTGCACTGAAGTCTGCAACTATGGTATTTTTGTGATCAAAAAGGTAAAGTGCCAAACCATGACTAGTGCAGATTCAGTATTCTCAAAACGTACTTGTGGTTCTGTTCATCATTCCCTTCTTTATCTTCACACATCAGGTCCTGGACTAGATGAAAAATGTTTGCAACATTTTGGCCACTGAGAACAGAAGAAAAATGACTATATATATTTCTATAATATTTGTTGAAGTATTTAAATGACATATGTAAAACATCCAACAGATAGCATAAACATTCAATCAATTGTGTGTCTTACTCTCCCTGCAGGGGTCCAGGGCAGCTGGTTCTGCTTAGGGAGCCCGTCTCCAACCCCACTGCTAACTCTCTGCATGTACACGCACACACGCACACACACACACGCGCACACACACGCGCACACACGCGCACACACGCACACACACGCACACACACGCACATATCAGATGACCCCAGACATCAACTGGTATGCATTACAAGGACAAATATACACAGCCATTAGAGGTTGGAGGCAGGTAACAGGAATAAACAGGTAAACCTGGCTTGGCCTTGTCCTCAGGTTAAAATATGTTTTGCTTTAAAGGTTTAGAGAGTAGACAAAACTAAAAGTAATTATATTTAGATATGTTGAAATACATGGGATATGCTCAGTATCTGAAGCAAACCTAGCCTATATCATTATTCATCGTCATTACTGGGTGGTGAAAGTGATTGGCTATCATACTTTTACCATTCATAGGGATTTGACTTGTATGTATTGTGAGCATAGTGTCAGATTGATCAATTTATAACAACTGCCATTCCAGTACATGGATTTGTGTAACTGCTGCACCATGACTGTAGCAACAGGGACATAATACAGAACACTATACGACTTTCAGTAAGTCAGGCCATATTATCACATTTGCATTGAATATTGATTATTCTATTGTTGAAGGATCATACCTCTGTCCATCCTCCAAAATGTTCACCGTCTCATTTAGATATCTGCCCACGTCTGCCAGGATCGAGTTTGCCATGACCGAGTTTGCTGTGTCTGTGTAGTCGTGGATCAGGTTAAAATACAGGATTATGCAATTTCACATTCAGCTGCAGATATAGTATAGTATAAACGTGATGCATACACATGCACACGTGTTTAAAGTAATACGTGTATATGTGGTTCCAATATAGAAATATCAAGGGTGCATTTTAATATTACTCGATGTCTTTAGAAAGCACTATCCTTTTACCTCTAGTAGCCTACCGATTGCAAGTTAGGACAGTATCCGGAAATCCGGGAAAGACAAACAACAAACACATGCATACAGGAGTATGAACAGGTAGCTAGCTGTCAAAAAATACAACTCGCTCGACTCAAATGAAGGCAAATGAAACACCAGTCAATTCCGATGACAGATCAATTGATCAAATGATCGATTCAGAAAGCTAATGGAAATCCTTACCTTGAGTGGACTCAGCGAAAACTTGTTTTTGCCAAATTTACCTTGTGTTGGGTGAATTTAATTAGGTCTACATTAAATATTGATTTGTCTTTTCAGCACAATGGAATTGTGATAATGTAATTGGTTTATTACCAAGTAAAGAACTTTGCGCTGTTCCGTTGTAGAGGCGATTACAGTGTACTTCCTGGTCTGACACGAAGACATTTGTAAGCAAAGCACGCATACACGCCTACATCCACTATACACGCAGGCAGCGCTGACGTGGTACTGGCAAATTATGCTGGGGATTCGTTCATTTTGAAATTGCATCTTTTGCCATTTTTATTAATTTTGCTGCATGTTTATAATTATTAATACCACAAACGGCAAAAAAAATTAAACGATTACGGAATCACGACGTGGACGCAAACAGGAATTATATTTTTATTTCTAGCATATTTATAAGAGCGGATTTGCAAAATAAAAGCCCCCAAAGAGGGGCATGGGTCTAGAGGTCAAAGATCCATCGGCCACAACATTGGATTCGCTATATATACTTTTAAGTTAAAAAAAAATTCAGTTCAGAGTTTGGGTTGGACTTTAAAGAAGAGATCTGTGAAATTCTGTGAAAAGAAAACGTCTTTTTTTTGGCACGGTTAGAGAGTTGGTTGATGGGAGCCTAAGCATAGCCTAATCTAAAATGACAGCTGCATGACATGACACTAAGTAATTCCACCCTTTAATGCAGACCAAAAAAGTTTGGAAACTAAAAAAAAAGCTTTCTTGCGTACAAACCAGAAAAAACCTGCAGCATATAATGTCAAAGGATCTTCTGCTGAATGCTTTTCCTCCCCTTCTTCAAATTGATGTTCAGCTGGTTCTCTCCAAGGAGTATTACAGGCATCATTTAAGTGCTCCTTTCTGAAGAAGCCCAGAGGATATTGGCCCCTTACACTGGCGCAGTCTGTAACACGCCCCTTGCCTGTGTTGCACTGTAGTCCCAAGCAGTTACCACAGTAAACTTACAATGGTGTGTTGTACGGAAGCCGAGTACCGTCAATGGGTGGTAGGTATCATATTTTGGTGCCCGTTTTGTCGTGATAATGAGACAATAACTTGTTATCTCATCCTTTTATTGTGATAACAAATGAATACATCATAACCCATTTGGTTTTCTCAATATCATGAGAATATCAAATCATACTTATTGAAATCAAACTTGCAGGCCACACAGGAGAGGTGAATTTGTCTAATTTCAATGGCATGTAGAAAAAAACAGACATTTAGGCTATATCCTTCATTTGTTACTTGAATTCGCCAGACCATGGTGATTCTTTTATTGTGGACAAACCAAACTGGATCAGTTGGCCCTGAGGGGGAGGTGTGTGCTGGTCGGAGAAGATGCTTATTAAAATGGACAACGATAATGTTGTCTCTAACTGACAGACTGACAGCAATTTCTGAATGTGTAAGGTTTTGATTGAAATAAAAGTTAATGCGTTCATCTGATGACAACTGTCTGATGACGACAGTTTATTGATTAAGTTCAATAAACCATCGTCACATTCTGCCATTGCTCTGTCCTATTTATAGGCTATAGCAAAAATAATTAATGAACTTGAGAAAACAAGACAAAGCAAGACAGTTGTTATCTAGACATAACCAACTTGGTTATGATGAGATAACGTATTCATTAATTTGTTATCACGACAGAATTATGAGATAACAAGTTATTATCTCGTTATCAACAACAAAGCGGGCACAAAAATATTATACCACTCATGGCAGCTCTCAGCTTCCATAGGGTTGCTCATAAAAATAAAATACCATGCATTTATGTACAGTCCATGTCTAGAAACTGTAGAAGAATGATCAGGAATAAATAAAACACACAAAGCATTCATGTTTAAAATGAATCAAAAATCTGGAAACTAACTAGGTCAATATCACATTATTGGGAATTCTGAGACATTCTTTATAATAAGCAATATTGTTTGCCATTTTGTCCATCAGTTGAAGCCCACCCCAATAACTTTTTTCATGTGTTCAAACACCACATAGGAGATGCTGACTGCAGGCATAACCTTGAGGATGTTTGGCGTGAGGCCACGGTATAGCCCCGGGACACCCTCGTGGTACATGATGTGCTTAAACAGCCCCAACATAGATAGTCTTGGCTGACCATCGCATGTGGCTAGGAGAGGAAGGAAGGGAACTGTTACATATAGGCTTCCATTGCTAAGTGATTGGATAGGAATATTTGACTTTATAAGACTTCAGGTGTGCAGAATCTGATAAAAGACATAATTCTGACAAGATTTATGAAGACCATCAAGGCAAATGTGCAGGTTGGCCCCCCCAGTTAATGAATGTGGGGAAAGTATGGAGCAAATCATTTATTTTAATTATTATTTAAAAATTTTTACTTCGAAATACAGCTGGACTCATTTCTGTAACGCAACATACATGCTCAGACCAAAATACTAACTTGAATGTTATGTAACTTGTGGGAAGACAAACACTAGAGTGGATGGCAAGTAGAATCACAATGTTGAGACGATGAGGTAAAAACCCTCCTACTAACAGGATTGATGAGACGCAGCCTTATCATTTAGTTATAATATTTTACATCCAAGGAACCGCGAACTATAGAGGACCAAGTGTGCCACAGAAAGAATTAATTAATGTTTAATCGGTCTAAACATTGCGATTCTACTTGCCATTTTTTTACCTCTAGATAATTCTTTCCTTTAGATGGCAGCAAACTTACAAAAGTAGTCAGGTGTTTACTTATTCATAAACATATTTTATGACAAGCTGTACTATTGCTCTCACCCTGAGCCTGCATGCGGGTTCGGACCAGGGCCAAAGGGTACGAGGCCAGCTGTCCGCAGGTACTTGAGACTGTACCGCATCCCAGCAGGACCACAACTCCTGGGTCTGCAGAACCTTTGCTATATCTCTGGAGCCAGGCGTTCTTCAGAGTCTTCGGTGGATGTGGGTGTAGATGGGACCGGTGGGGGGGTTGGTGACAGAGACGGCACAGATAAGTTAATGGCAGTGTTGAGGAGAAGGTGTGACGTATATAATAATATATATACTGTTAACATAGAATTATGAATTGAGCCAAACTAATAGTAAACTACACACATCCACATACTACACACATCCACCTACATACCTCATGCACAGCCTGCGTAATAAGGAGTCATGCCCAGCATGTTGGGCAGGTATCCTCTGTAGAAAGCCAGTATGCCTTCTTTTCTTAAGATCTGCCTGGCACAGTCCACAATCCCGCTGTACTGCCCCATCTTCCTAAGATGAGTCTTCAACACCTGTACAGGAGAGGAGAAAGGAATATGGTGTGTCTAGGGAGGTGTATTTCAGAAATACAGTAAGAGAGAAATAATAATACATAAAATAATGTAAAACCTCCATAGGGTAGATAAAGGTCAGGGCAGCAACTCCGGTTAGAGATCCAGCAACAACCCTTAGTGCACCTCCTTCCCGACTACTCCGGATTAGGCACTTGATCTACAGGACGAGAGGGGCAAGAGACAAAGGAGCATTATAAGAATGTATATGAATGCATTAGATCCATTGGATCCATTGTTTCTATTTGACACAACAATGAATCAAAGAAGACTTAACATATCATCTGCCTATATAAATACTACTGCTTCAAAAAATCACCCATACAGATGGCGGATGTGATACATGCTGAATTGCAAGGAATAACCTTCCTTTCTGTCAATGGTTTTGCACACATTACATTTCCATTTCTGTTTCTTTGCGCCTACCTGTTCATAAACTATGAACTTCATCGCTGATTCAGGGGCAATCTTGAGGACATTGATGCCATTGCCCCTCCAGAGTGAGATAACGCCTCCCTTGTGAATCATCAATTTTAACCCTGACAAAAGGTTAACAATCTTGGAAGTTGTGCTGTGCACCTTAAATGAAGAGACAGAATGGAGATCAACCATGGAGTTAAGGTGAATGGGAATCACGCAACAATGAGGAGGATTGATAAAACATAGCTAAAACTCATATTACATATTACTGTTTGTGTAGAGTATTAAAACAACACATGTATTCTACAGCCCTCCCACTCCACTTCTCTCAGGCTTACTCATGCACCTCTACCAGGGGCAGTCTAATATGTGGTGGTGATCTTACCTGCAGGAAGACCTTGAATCGGTCCAGAGGGACGGTGCCTGTCCGAGACACCGCCCCTGCCATCGCCCCAGCCATCTCCACACCATTCCTGAGCTATGCTCTCATTGGCTGAATTCATCTGGTACGGTCAGATGTTGAACATCTAGATGACATTACACTGGTGTTGATACATTGGAACAATTGAATATTGGCATACTTCATTGTTCTCACCAATAACATTTGACAGAGATGGGATACATCACAAAATCACTACTTTTTAAAGCTGTGACTTGAAAAAGAGAACCTGTTGTGCTTCTGTTCCCCCTCTCATCCGTATTTAAGTCTGTACTTCTTTTAGTCTATGTCCATGCCTGTGCGTGGTCTGTGAGGAATCGTTGAATCATCACAAAAGTTACACTTATAAGTTAGATTTGTCATGTGGTTTTTAATCATCATCCTGAGAATTTGTGTTAAGATGCCCTGGCAGTTAATGGAGATGATATAAACAAAATAAAATGTCTTTGTGTACAAATTGGGGTGACTAACATGTGAGTGTTTCCAGAAGTGTGCAATCTCCTCCATGTTCTGAAAACGGTTAAACAGGAAATTATCTGTTATAGTTCGATCAAGGAACCCCAATGCAGAACACCATGAGGAGACGTCGGATATAAAATAAAAGATCTAATGTATCGTATACACACAGATAACAGCAGGTAGATAAGGTAAACCGGGCGGGACTGGTAGACAGGCAGGGAATCAGCAACAGACGTGGTAGTCAGACAGGGAGGGGTTCGGCAACAGGCGTGGTAGTAAGGCAGGCAGAGGGTCGGCAACAGGCGAGGTAATCAGACAAGCAGGTAACAGCATGAACAGGGTCAGTGTAAACAACGATCTGGCAAAGAGTGAATGAAAAGCCGGGGTTTAAATACTGTTGCTGATGAGTAGATGAGTCACAGGTGTGTGAATGCTGATCAGGGGGAGGTAACAGGAAATTATGTCATCGGGGAGGAGCTGGAGACAGACGACACGCCCACCAACACATGCAACATAGAACAGACAAGACAGACAGGAGAGATGGAGACTAACTGCCACTAGGTGGCAGAAGTTGACGGCATAACAATCTCGCCACTCAGTCCAGTCTATTGTCATTGTGCTGTCCCTGTCCATACTGGGGAAAATACATTAACATGACAAACAAACATAAACAAAATACAACAAGCTGTATGAAAGAATAACACATTGTATATGATGTAAACTATCTAACTATCAGTTCTTTTAACCCTGGATTGCTCGCTATATGTGTGTTCCTTTGTTAGCACAGGAGGATTCCTTGTAAGGACCCTTCTCTCTCCTCTCTCTCTCTCTCTCTCTCTCTCTCTCTCTCTCTCTCTCTCTCTCTCTCTCTCAGAAACACACATCTGCAGTATCCTGGTGGCCTGCTCTATGGTGAGCTCTATGGTGAGTACCTCTAGGGGTACTCGTACCCCTAGAGGTACTTTGAAGGATTGCAAGGGGTACTAAAAACAAGGAAAATCTGTCTAAAATCAATGTCTAAAAACAAGGAAAATCTGAAATACATCTGATACATCTGATACAGCTAAAACAGAACATCCATCTATCAATCTACTTTTCGACTTGAGATCATCCCAAGAAGTGATGTGAAAAACACAATTTATTTTTTCTCTCCCCAAAATGTTTTGTGCTGGTGAAAGGGGTACTTGGCTGAAAAAATATCTTCAGGGTATACATTAGTAAAAAATAGTTTGAGAACCACTGTGCTAGCTGTAGTTATTTATCATGTGCTCACCATCCTTGTTGCGGTCCAGGTTGTGGAACATGAGTGACAGCCTCTTCTCCTGAGCTTGTAGGTACTCCAAGAACTCGTCAAAGTCCAGCATGACCATCGTGGTTAATGTCACCATCTCGCACAAAGAAGGATGTGAAATGCATGAGGTTTTCAGGTTATCAGAGAATCAGGCTTCACTTCTTGAGCCTCCTCACGGAAGTACTAGGATTGTAATTGATTTTTAAGATCACAAATTACCCAATGCCTTTGTCCTGATGATGTCCTGATTTTTTTTTACACATGTAACACATTTCATTGTAAGAGTAATGAAGAGAATAAATAAACTTTATTTCAGGGGAGCTCAGGTTTCTTTGGGGGAGCTCAGCCCCCTGACTCCCCTATAATGTGAACATTGACCACAACCCAGATGTGAAATGTTGCGTAGAAAAATGCATCCAATTGATAATTCCCACTGCAGGCAGGCTAACAGACCTCCATAGGGTAACAACAAGGGTCAGTTGTGACAGCAACAAGTGCCCCTGTTGAGAACACTTAACCATGTCCAATTTCCCCTCTTTGCATGCAAAATTTAGCATGAAGCGCCACACTTGGTCTCCATGTCAAGTTCTCCATGTGCTTTTGCAGAAATAAGTTACAAATAGTTACAAAGTCACAAATACACACATGGGCACACACACACACACACACACACACACACCTTGTAGATGCATTTGCACGAGGCAATTTTATGATATTTTGTCATTAGGGCTCTCGATATGTGCCTATAATAACCCTTTATGGTTTATTATATGTACCGTGCAGTAGATGACAATATAGTGTAACATCAATAACTTTATATTAGTATGGGAACGGTGACCACCCACCTCCTCTGCATCACCCTGTTGTAATCCGTACGCGGCGAGTCCAATCCTTAGTTCATTGATGTTCACTCTCCCGTCGTTATTGAGGTCAAGCTGTTCGAATAGTTCCGCATATGTGTTCTGACGATCTGTCTCTTGGTCCAGAAGAGTCTGGGTCCACCTAAAGCAGAACCGTTGCCTGTTGTCGCCCGTG
>OMNO01065945.1:0-10496 GCA_900303215.1 Trachyrincus scabrus
CTCACTATCACACACACACACACACACAAACACACACAGACAAAAACACACACACAAACACACACAGCCACACACACACACACACACACACACACACACACACACACACACACACACACACACACACACACACACACAGGGAAACAAACCCCTAACCCTGACGATGTTGATGTCATGCTCAGTTAACGTGTTAAGCAGGACAGTCACAGGACCACTAAACTAAACATTGCAACCCCAGACCTTTATTATCACTTCCTAAACTCTACAGGAGAAATGGGCACCATCAATGATCCTGTGTTATTACCACTACTTAAATAGAAAACTAATTATTGCACCACATATGTTTTAATACATATCCCTCACATAATAACATTGTAACAGCAGTTATGAACCTGCTATTCCAACACATGGACGGAAATATAATATAGTTAGATGTGCAAAGTGTATTTATTGTAACATATCCACAAACAACTCATCAAATGTAATCCTTACTGTTCGCATTCAACAAAAACATATTTAAATAATGTTTTGCGATGCCAAACTTTTATGACAATCTCTCCTTAGAAAAACCAAAAATATATATAGACTTCAATTAAATTAAAAAAGCACAACTTCTAAAATACTTCAAACATATATATATATCTGCCACAAATCAATCAAAGCAACACATTGTGAAATATAAAAACATCAAAACATTCAACCTCTGTAACCCATCCTTCATCATCATCATCATCTTCAAAATCATCTCCAAAATACTGTAATGAAACCAAAGTACTGTAATGAAACATATGTTACGGATAAAAAAAAACAATAGATCAAACCAAAATGGACTATGTGCACTGCATCACAAATAATACCTAAAATAATATCTAAAATGCAACAAAAGCGCATTGCCACCCATTCAGCTTGTCTAGACACAATGTACTAGACCGAATGTCTGAATCCAAACAGAAACTCCTCCTCAAGTATAATGATACACTGGCGTAATATTAGTGTGCTACCGCTGGCCAACCGTGAAACATACAGATACGTCTCTTTAATGATAAGAGTATAGACACACTGTAAGCGAATATAAATCCAATTCTATGCTAATTAGAAGTAATTATCAGTGGTAAGCATGAGCACGTGACGGGGAAGGGGAACGACGTAATTGAGTCGCAGCATTTGGCGGGGTTGTCAAGGTGACCTCTGTGATGTCATCACAATGGATCCACTATTCAGCTTCATCCGTCAGATCAAACCTGGCATGGGAAAGGGACAGGATCATTTAAACATTTCAAACAACCCAGAGAACCATACCGGGAGAATACAGGGAAAGACTGATCCAGGTGAGCGTCAGTGATATGTTCTGTGTGTGTGTGTGTGTGTGTGTGTGTGTGCGTGTGCGTGAATAGACGCACCACTCTGTGACACCAGCCAGTAGGTTGACTTCAGCCAGCTCTATGTGCACCTGTAGATTGGAGATTGGATACACATGTATCAAGACACACAAATATTCCAACATACATGGTAGGTGTAACGTAAGAGAGATTACAAGGCCGCTTATTGAGGACAATATGAGTCCGCAGTGACAGCCTGAGGTAGACAGCTGATCCAGACCAACACTGACCTGTCCAATCACATCGCGGCCCCTGAAGGACGCCGAGTTATCCTTCACAGAAACACTGAGGTGTCTGCGTTTGGCCTCTTCCAAAGACAAAGCATACTCAAACCTTAAAGATGCAGACAAAGCACAACACACCTCAGCATTAGAGAAACAGGACCAAGCTAAATAGCTAATGCGAATTATTATGAAATTACCTCTCATTGAATTCTGGGCTGAGGTCTCTCTTTTTCACCGCTGTCTTTCTCTTGGTGGCCTTGCTCTTGGCTGGCAGCAGTATGAGCGAGACGTAGCTGTCTATGGTGTCTTTACCCGGAGACGACAGACCCCTACACATGCAGGCAGAAGGCATCGCGTGGTCAGCTCAAGGACTCTAGCCTTAGCTAACCCTAACCCAAACACTAACACGTTAGCTTTAAAATGATGTGGTCCGAGAACTTCAAAAAGGCTTATTTTGATATCATAGTGTTGTGTTATAGTTTCAAATATTTGGGCTAGTTCTTAAATTGTTATATTAGAATATGACGCAATTATAAAAGCTGTTGAACTATCTCTCAGGTTAACCATGTAGGCTTTTGTTTACCTTAATACTTTGATACTATGATCAAGTCAAGTCAAATAAGTAAAGGAGTTGTACCTGCAGGCATGGACGACGACAAAGAGCTGTCCGTCCTGGAAGGAAAGGGACAGCTTCACCTGTCCGTTTCTCGCCGCGTCAGAAGCAGAACAGGGCAGAGTGCCGGCACTTATCATGTCCACCATTTTGGAATCCAGAATCTGTTGAAGCCAATGACAACAACTCAATGACGTACTTTCAAAATAAAAGCGGAGCATTAAAGGTTTGTATGCGGTGGGTTTTTTTTCTCTCTCTCCTCACCTTAAGCTCCGCCCTCAGCAGGATCTGGCTCTCGGGTGAGGCTCCGTCCAGATGGAACCACTGGTCCAGGACCAGCTGTGGTTCAGACAGCAGTTCCCTCACAGGGAGGACCAGGGAGCCCATGGGCTGGTCCCAGGCACTGGACAACTGGGATGATGAACAACAAACGTATATATAATTACATACATTAATTGAATTACATTTAATGACACTACATTACATTGAATTTAACTCACGGCATTCAGCCTATGGCAGTGAATCGTGTCTCACCTTCACGATAAGCATCTCATGCTTAGGGTCACGCACCATGAAGTAGAAGGATTCCTTCCACTGAGGGGAAGAGGTGCGCTCACACACCTTCACATAGATTGTTGGGGAAAAAACAATAGAGATAAATAATTAGAATAGATAAAGACAGAGCTAGAGCTAAGTGTATAACATAGCAAGATTAGGACCTTGGTTCTGTGGGTAGTTTGACCCAGGACCAGCTCAGCTCCTGCTTTTGGCTCCTTCCCACTCTTCTTGTGCTGTGGATTTTACACCAAATGATGCGGCAACTGTTATGCACACGGTCACGCGGTCCCGAAACAACACAGAATTCATTCAACACGTTTGCCTGTTTCTCTCCCAACTGGCATGCTAGGTGTTGCCTCGGTGGCATCTAGTTTCCTTTTCGGGGATGAATAATGTTTCTTGTATCACACAACACACGTGAAGGAGAGCGGGTAGACTCACGGGCAGCGAGTGTGCTCCTTCTACATGGACAAAAAGCAGAGCAGCCGAAGGGACCGCCTTGTTCCGGAAGGTCTGTCCAGACTGGAGCTGCAGCGCCTGAGAAAGTTTCGATAAATGGAAGAAAAAAAATGTCAGTAAAGATGACATGTTAGTGAAACTGGAGCCTTGGAATGTAAATAGTTTGTACTTTTGGTTCTCTCGGTTGTAAAGCACTTTGTAAAACTTGTCTTACAAAGAAAAAAAAGTGTTTTAGTTTAAAAAAAAATATGCCTTGTTGTTGTTGTTGTCGTTGTTGTTGTTTTGTGTAAAGAAGGGTAAGACTGACCTGGTCAAGTCTGACGGAGTTTGAGACCTTAGGAACCCATTCCAGTATCACATGGATACGGCCAGACTTCACGTCCTTCAGCGTGCACCACTGGAACACACGGTCAACGCACAGTAAACACAGAAGGTGAGAGTGGTCGCTTTTTAACAATGTAGAGAGACTTTCAGAGGTGAAATACAATGCTATTCATAAAGAACGGATAAGGATTCAAGAAGTCAAAAAGTCACGTGTTTGACTAACCTGGTCAATGTATTGCAGTCTGATGACATCATCAAGCATTATGCTGAACCTACGAGGCAAACAGGAAGCAACGGATACATTGATAGCTCTGTAATATATCAGTATTGACTTTATCACACAGAAGGCTGAATATTGACTCACTGCACACTGTTGGACCTTTGAGCATAACGATATTTCATGTTGGAAAGTAAAATCACCGAGACTATTGTGCAATAAAACACATCTGACAAGCATGACTTTGTATGAGTCCATGGTCTGATCTCTGCCCTTTTCAAAAGATAACATCACATTTTCACATTAGTGTTTCATTTATCCAGTCCACTGTACATGACTTTGACCAACACTTTGACGTTGAACCATATGTATAAAAACAACAAGTATACCACGTGGACAAGCTACAAACCTGCCCAAGAAGTCATCGGCGTCTAAATCTTTATCATAGGACTCAAAGTGGATCTCCTGGCCTGCCTGTACACCCAACACCACCTACAGTAAAACAAACAGTGACTGTAGCAACACACATACATGACGACCACAGAGATGAACACGCACACGTCGGACAACCCCTTTACCTCGTACATCTCATTCCAGGTGGGGTTGAGGTTCTCCTTGACCACGTGACTCTTGAAGGCGTGCTCTCCGATGGTGACCTTGACGTAGGGGTCGCTCTTACCCTTCACCATGCCCCCCATCAGGTTGTCCTTGGCCACCAAACTCTGGGCCTCGAGCAGGTGTATTCTCAGCACTCCCTGCAGGATCAGTAAGACCACGCGACCAGTCAATCATCATTTAATGATATATATATTGTATAGGTTAATAATAATCTGATAATCTGCGTAGCATCGGAACTAGACCCACGTTAGAGGCAAAGTCGTGACTGGGGTTGGTGTGTGGCTGGAGAACCACAGCCGGCCTGGACTCCTCTGTGATCGCCGCTGGCTTTGGCACAACGTCTGGCGGAAGGCCAGTCACTGTGGCCTGGGCAAGGTTGTCTAGACCAGAACTGGACAACAATAAATAATGTTACAGAGAGCATTGATGTATACAGACCAGTGATGTGTCTGTAAAGCTTTAATCGGATGTTATTTCAGCTGCTTTATGGAACTAGTTAAGAGAAGAGAAATGTTTGGTTGTGTGGATGTATGTGTAGAACTCACCTCTTTGATTGAAACTCTTCCTTTGCTGGGGAAATGGACTCAGAGGTCGGCCTCTCTTCCTCGGCTGGCTCTTCTTCCTCGGCTGGCTCTTCTTCCTCCACTGGCTCCTCCATCACCTGGGGGGAAAGCATTTTAAATTATTATAACTTATGTCATGAGAGAGTGAAGAAAACAAAAGCCATTACCCATCATGCACTGTGGCCCCAAACTTACAGGCGCAACGGAAGAATCTTCACCAAAAGTTGGCTCTTCTTCCCTGGTAGCCACGGCAACAGCTTTAACCTCCTCTGGTTCCTCAGCCTGGCTGGTCACTAGAACACTACTAGAACACACACACACACACACACACACACACAGAGTTAGATTTTTACACCAGTCATCCTAAAGACTGCATGATTTTAGTATTGAGTCTGACATCAGACACCCACTCCTGAGATGGCAGCTCACAGACTTTCTCCTCCTCACTGGCCTCTGTAATCAACTGGTCACCATGGTAACCGGCGACGGCTGTGACAGCCTCGTCTTCAGGGCCTGTCACAGATGCCTGGGGGACGTTGGTCATCTTGGAGTTGAGGATCTGCCAATAACAAAATATGAATTGAATATACAGTTCAGTGAGGTGACACAATATATTATCAAACATTAACTATTTGTTCCAATCAGATGAGCATCGCTGTGCTGACATTAAGACTAAGACATGATATAATGACGATATTCCAGATCATGTCTACTAGTCTCATATAACAACAGGATGACTTTACCGATATATGGCCTGGGTTCTACTGCGTGTTGGTATGTCGGTGTTTCCTCATGTTGGTATGTCGGTGTTTCCTCATGTTGGTATGTGGCCGTTTCCTCACCTTAAGCTCCGCCCTCAGTAGGATCTGGCTCTCAGGTGAGGCTCCGTCCAGGTGGAACCACTGGTCCAGGACCAGCTCTGGTTTAGAAAGCAGTTCCTTCACAGGGAGGACCAGGGAGCCCATGGGCTGGTCCCAGGCACTGGACAACTAGATGGGGCACATGTGGAGGACACATGGGTAGATGAGGAAAGGGTGGAGGCGCCATCTCTGTTTATGCGTATTAACATATCAATAAATGCCTCATCCAAACCTTCACAATGAGCATTTCCTCTCGAGGGTCCCTGACGGGGAAGAGGAATGCTTCGCTCCACTCAGGTGATTTAGAGCGATCACAGACCTTCGCACAGAAGAAAGGATAACAGAAATATTCCTTAATCATATCACCAGGGCCAGGCACACCGTGGCAAGATGTACTCACCTCTCAAGGAGTACATGTTTTATATATATATATATATATAGGGTTTGGACTCAGTGGTACCTTGGTTCTGTGAGTTGTGTGGCCAAGGACAAGTTCTGCTCCAGCCTTGGGCTCCTTTCCGCTCTTCTTTAACTGGTCACACACAAGGGAGACAAGGCGTGTGTAACACCGGGTCATTCTACAGGACTAACCCTGAATATAAACCCCAACGCTAGCCCCAACCTAAACCCCTATATAGTCAGGATACTCTGATAATACGGTCCTTTAAGGTACGTATACAAAATATGTGTACCCTGTGCAATGACGCTGACGGACCTTTAAACAAACACTTAAAAAAAAAGCTTAAAAACCGCTTTCAAAAAAAGTGTCTGAATCTATAACTCTATTACAGAGCACTCTCAGCCTCTACCAGGAACCTACCAGCCAGCACACACAACACAACACAAAAGCATAATGATAACGTGAAAAGCACCCAGAGCGGGAACAGGATCCCCCGGGGAGAGTTATCGGAGAGATCCGGTGTGACTCACGGGCAGTGACTGAGCTCTCTCCAGGTAAACAAAGAGCAGCCCGGCGGAGGGGACGGCCTTGTTCTCGTACGACTGGAGCGACTGGAGCTGCAGCACCTTTGGGCAGCGGATCACACGGACCAAAAAGACATCAGGACAAGATGGTGCTTTCAAAGAGAGTCCGTCAGCAGGGGCTTGAAGGAGGACGATTATACGATGAAGATGAAAGCAAAAAAAAAATAAAAAGAGTAAAGAATTAGGCCCGATGTTTCACTCACTTGGTCCAAGCTGGTACTTTGGGACACCGTTGGAACCCACTCCAGGATCAACCGGACTCGACCGGACTTCACGCCCTCCAGTGTGTGCCACTGTGAGTAAAGAAAACGAGTAAAGAAAACGAGTAAATCATGATGACCTCTGACCTATGGCAGTAAGTATGAGTCTAGTGCGTGGAGCTCACCTGGTCGGTGCACTGTGATTGGATGATGTCTGCCAAACTGACTTTCAATCTGCCCACAAAAACACGTAACACACATTTCAGAGCATAGCCTGACCTTTAACCTTTACGTGGAGCTCTTGAACATTGCTGCTAATCAAACAAACATGAAGTAGTGTGTTGAGATTTGCAGATGTGAACTCATTTGAATGAAACTCCTACTGTCCTATACTCACCACAATTCAATGTTCATATTCATGATTATATTTATAATATTCAATACTTTATTCCCATTGTCCGTATTCCCCATCCGCACAGTCTCTGGAAATGCAGCTGGTGTTATGTATATTTTTGTTATTTCTGCCATTTTCTGTGCATTTGATAAATAAAACACTTTGACTTTGACTACACCTAATCAAGCACTGCCGTTCATCTCACCTGCCCAGGAAGTCGTCTTTATCCATATCTTTATCATAGAGCTCCACCTTAACCTCCAGCCCTGACTGAGGCTTCATCACCACCTAGGAGGAGACATAAACACCCAACACAATGAGATCACGTCAACCAAATCCTATTCTATTCCATATGTAACAGTGCTACTCTGTGTTGTTGTATCCTGCTCCATACCTCGTACATCTCATTCCAGGTGGGGTTGAGGTTCTCCTTGATCACGTGACTCTTGAAGGCGTGCTCTCCGATGGTGACCTTGGCGTAGGGGTCGCTCTTCCCCTTCACCATGCCCATCAGTTTGTCCTTGGCCACCAAACTCTGGGCCTCGAGCAGGTGCATTCTCAGCACCCCCTACAGGCCACAACATGTAAGTGCAAGGCTGTCAACACAAACAAGGGGATTATAGACTTATAGTTAACTTAAAGTCCATATTGGGAGGACAGTAAAATCCTAAATCAACGTAAATATACCCTAACCTAGGTTAAGGAAAACTTTGTTTCGCCAAGTCTCACATGAGAAGCGCTGTGGCAGTTTAAAAAACTACAATGTCTCCCCATAATGACAAATAATTTCACGATTAATTACTGAACTATGACCAAAAAACCATTACTACTAACATAATAATTCCGATTCTCATATGCTCCCAAAATGGAGGCGGTCATTGCGATGTGACGTCGAGCTGTACAAGCCCTATAAGGGATTATAGCTTTGAACAACTCAACCGAGCTGTTTGTCACATTTACAAATGCAGCAATCTTACTCCATGATCTAATGCCGGTTGATAAGCAGCCCTCTTACCTCACTGGCGAAGCTGTGGTCTGGGGAGGTGTGTGGAGGCCCGGCAGGAGCAGCAGGAGGGGCTTCTTCCTCCTCCTCCTCCTCTTCCTGCTCCTCCTCCTCCTCCTCCTCCTCCTCTTGGGCCACAACGGCTGCCGTCTCCTGTTCATCGGCCCTCTTGGACACAAAGCCCGGTACAACGGTAGTCTCAGGAGTACGAGTGTCCACAGAACTCGATCTGAATAAAATAAAGAAAAACAAAAGTCAAAAACTAATTTGAGAGCAGAATTCAAAGTACAATTATGATGAATTATTAATTATTGTTGTTATTATTATTATTATTAAGTGAGGTTACTTGTCTCACCTGAGCAGTGTGTCGGCCTCCAGCGTCTCCGGACTGAGGGATCCAGCAGAGGGATCTAACCCAGAAGCCGGCTTAGTCTGGACACCGCCACCGGGACACTTGCTGGGTATGAACATCTGCATAGAAAAGACATCATGCAAATCAACACATATGTAGAAGATTTCATTATTGTTGTTTTATGTGTTGTTTTCGCCATTTGTATTTAAATAGTGCACAAAATCAGCTGCATGTCTCAAAGCCAGGACGTCCTGAGGCACAGGAAGTTGAAACAGGTGTACAAGGACAGGAAGAAAAGGAGCCTGCCTTAAGCTCCGCCCTCAGCAGGATCTGGCTCTCGGGTGAGGCTCCGTCCATGTGGAACCACTGGTCCAGGACCATCTCTGGTTCAGACAGCAGTTCCCTCACAGGGACCACCAGGGTGCCCATGGGCAGGGCCCAGCTGTGGGACAGCTGATCACAGACAAGGCAGTAGGGGTTTGGTGCAGCATGAGAAGATTACTTCATAGCACAATATTTGCATTAGTTTAGTAAAACAGTATTTCTCGTAACGGATGCTTACCTTTACCACAAGAATATCTTCCCTGGGGTCGCGAACGAGGAAGTAAAATGCTGCATACCATTTCGGAGCAGTGGTGCGCTCACACACCTTCAAACGTGAATGATTTGGTTAGACACGCATCGTCAGCTTGGACATAAAACAGTTAGTACTTTACTCAGTAGCTTTCCTTTAAAGAGAAATAAAAGCCCTTACTGTGGTTTTGTGGGAGGCTTTTCCAAGCAGAATCTCAGCCCCGACCTTTGGCTCCTTTCCACTCTTTTTAAGCTGTATTAAGCAAAACGAAATAACATTTACATCACTTAATTAAATACAAACTTTAATAGTTCCAGCATCATGAATAATGTCCAGACAATTGCGTGTGACCCAAAGATAATTCACTGCAAATGTCCTCATGACTATTCTTTCTGACATCCCCCTTCGCTGTTTTGAAAAGTAAATCAAATAAATGACTCACAGGTAAGCCATGTGCTTGTTCCACATAGACAAACAGCAAGGCTGTGGAGGGAACCGCCTTGTTCAGGTAGGTCTGTTTAGAGTGGAACTGCAGAACCTGACACACACACACAAACACACACACACACACACACACACACAGGAAGCAGAGGAGTCAGCATATCTAGAACCAATCCATCCAAACATATTATCAGCGGGCTAAACTCTTACCTGGTCCAGCCTGTCTGGTTCCGTCACTGTGGGAACCCATTCCAGGATGAAGTGAACCCGACCAGACTTCACATCATTCAGAGTGTACCACTGGAATAGAAAAGAAAAAAAAGAATATGACATCAGTTCATATCCACAGTGAACCATAATGTACCATAAATGGCATTATGGTACAATGACATTGATATTGTCCCATAACTGATGGAGGCCCAGACGATGTCTGGGCCTATTTATTATTATTATGCCCGCTGATGAAGTGGTGACCTATATTTAGCTACCACCCCTGCTGCTGTGACGTCAGAAGCGCTGAGTCAAGAAAGAGCTGTGTCATGCTATCGTGTGTCGTATACGATACACAATAGCATGACACAGCTCTTTCTTGAGTCCAGAAAGTGCTTTTATCCACCATACAACAGAACAAACTTCAATATTTCAATAATCTCATAATAATAATCTCACCTGGTCGGTGTACTGTGCAGCAATGACATCCTTCAGGCTGATCTTCAGCCTACATAACAGGGGT
>OMNO01065946.1:0-10365 GCA_900303215.1 Trachyrincus scabrus
CTATTTTAAATATATACATATATAAATATATAAATACAGACATATAAACCTTTTGCAAAGCTTGTATTCATATTCACCTTTTTGAATGAATAAGAGCGGAGTGCAGTGGCATTCCCAACTTGCGTCTTTCCCTATGTCCGGGGAATGCAGACTAACTCAAAGGTGCTCAATCCATAATGAAGACAAATGGCAAATCATCGTGGTTTAAAAATGTACATTCATTCATTCTATGCAAGTCCTTTGTTCTCTGTCACATTGTTTTAAAGCGCTCAGTGTTGGCTGTTCATGGTTAAATATTCATGTTTAAAGTCATCAACACTGGAGATGTACTGCATTTTTTCTGTTGTGTTCGGAACGTGTCAGTGAATTGATTTTTGCATGGGCCTTCGGGGCAATGCTTAAAAAGTAACTACGTACTTGAAAACTTTTGCTGCCCTCTAAAGGTTATCTTATCGTGAGAATGATTGGTATATTTTAACCTTTGGATGTCAGCAAACGCACACATGGGGTTTAGTTTAGCGGTTACTCTTTGACTTCTTGTTTTTTTCATAAATATTTGATAATCTGGTTTTGAGATTCTGCCGTGTTTCTGAGTGAGAAACCTGACAGCATAGTACTGTAGCACAAAGCAGAACGTTTGTTGTTCTATATGTTGAGAGTCATGTTCATGTTCTTTTTTACATGACAAAGCTTAGTATCGAGACTTGGGTATAATTGTAGCCTTGTGAGACCATCCTGATCTCATGAGTTCACATTCTGTTTCTCTCTGCAGATCGGTCTGGCCTTGGGCCCATTGAAATCCTCTTCCAAAAATTACAAAATGATAGGTCCAATCAGCTCTCGGGGGAGGGAGTTTCAGTTCATGACGAACAAGGAGCGATGCAGTCTGCCGAATTAAAAAAACAATGGCGGCACCCAAGGAAAGTGTAGCAATCAGTAAACAGTTTTATCTAAAATAGAACGAATAACGATGTTAAAAGATAAACAGAAATCTGCACGGAAGGCTTTTCTCAGAGGAGAATGTGTTTTTGCTTTACTTCCAACTGGATTCGGCAAGAGCAAAGAGAGCAAGAGCATTACCTAGTATTTTGATCTGATTGGCTGGAGTTTTTTGAACAACGTAAGGCCACGCCCAAAATTGGAAATCAATTGCTGCCCAGCGAAGGCCAGACCGATATTCAGTACGAAACGCAAACGTGAATATCCAGATGATCTCACGAGGCTAGTAAATTTGGGGTTTGTGAGTGGATTTTTTGAATGGAAGCGGTAAATTCGGGCATTGCTGAAAAGTGCTAATACGGGAAATAATACTGATTATTTATTTTATTCATGGCTAATTTACCTCAAATTACCAATAATAATATGATTTAGGGAAGAAAAAAAATCTATGAAATAAATACTTCAATTCATCAATTTTATCAAACTGTTAATTTATGTTGCTGTAAGCGGTTACGTTTAGGCAATAATCAGGTGATCACATAAGCATCCTTCAATTAACAGAGAATTGACATTAACAAGGAAGTTGATGACAGGTGGTAAAAAATAGTGAGACCATCACACACAACAGTAACCCTGTGCATTCTGTTCCCATGAAAACATGTCAATTTAAAGTGGTAATATATACTATATACAGTATACATATATAGACAGCAAATAGTACTTCAAATAGTACTATAAATATCTAGTAATAGTACTATAGTAATAGTACTATAACTTAGTTTCCTTTTGTTATGACAGGAAAAACACTGAACAAAAGCGTACCATTTATTTTCCAAAGAAATTAACATTCCCCTTAGATGTAGCAAAGTAATGTGACTGATATATTTTAGCAGAAAAAAATAACATTTACTGTATATATTATACAAAAGATAATAAATATGAAATGGGTGAAGGCTATCAAATATACTTCCTTGACCATGAGACCATTTTGTCTAACTCCATGAAATGAATACTATATCCATAATTGAATTTCCCCTTTGACCACTGCTATATTCAAACTTCTGAGATGGCGCCACTGGTTCTTGCAACTGCTTTTTGTGATTGGCTCAATGTGAGCCAATCACAAACAGCAATTGTGGTACCTGTTTGGTGCTATCCCTGTGGTTTGATTCTGTCTTTGTTCTCTTATATGTATCATTTTGTTATCAAGAAGGAAACTAATATAACTACTATGGCACACATGATGTCAGAATAATTTCCTTTTGTTTGTTTACAATGATTTAACATAGTTTTTTATTATTATTATTATTATTATTGTTATTATTATTATTATCCCTTAATAGATGTATCTTACTGTATTTACTTAATGAATCTTCAAAATGTGCTTCTCTATGTTTTGCATCAATCATGTTGCAATTTTTCAGGGATCTCAGACTGCAATGTTTGGTGAATTACATTTTGTCAAAAATGATAAAGGATCCTTTTTAAAAATGTAACGTTTAGCTTGCATTTATTAGCTTTTGCCTGATTTTTCCCTGTGGTATTTGGATTTCATTTTTTATATTTTCCTAATAATTATTATCATTTTTCTTAGTGTGGTGTTTCCTGTGAATTTTCAGTTCGAACGTTTATTGGCCTTATGTATTTTTCATAAATTGATATGAAACGATCAAGATGAGTACAACGTTTTTGATAATTGAAAGTGCTAGAAGTGGGGGTCATAGCTTTACAGTGGCAGCCAAAGATGGAAGTGAACTATAATTTGTATTATCTAGGCCTGTGTTTCATCACAAAATGTGCAAATTGCAGATATTCCTACCGAATACTCCTTCCACCCAAACACACACAACACACAGCACATTCCTTCTTAGTTTAATCTCCCAACTATGTATTGTTTTTGTACTAAGCTTATCACCCTTTATTGGTTTTCCTTGTTTTCTTGTTTTTTTTTTATATTTGTTTGTTGTATGTTTTTTTCTCGCCTTTTTTCGTTTTAGGCGCCCGTAGCTTAGCTGGGGGTCGTAGAGTGTACGGTAGGTCTGGTAGGGAACCATTTTATTATATATATATACATATATCCTTATTTTCTGTGTTGTTAATACATGCCATGTATTTGATCTCACTCATCTACATATGCCACTCAGCGGAAGTGGAATGCATCCCCAAATCGAAGACACTGTCATACCTGCACAATATGTAAACACACATGTACATGTTTCCATTCGTTTTTCTCACCGAATACGTTCAATACGATATATATCGGACGCACTGTCCCATGCCCTGATATTGTGCTGCAGAGCTGCGAATAATATAGTAAGAGAAATATAGAAAATACTGACATTATCATGAAGACATGTTTGTGTGTGCCTGTGTTAACACACCGGCACGTTACAGGACGTAATATAGATATGCAGAATAACGATATACTGTATATTTAATGCAAATATGTTTGTATTGGTCTTCATAGTTACTTACAGAAGACAATCCACGTCTATACTATGTTCCACAGCTGATGCTTGTTGTGTGTACCACTTAGATTGGATGTCTCTCTATTCGTAGCCATGCTCTATTTACATGTTTGTCCGCTTTTCTCACAAGATGATTTTGGTCTAAATTCCATGAACTTGTGGCCACCTCAGACTCCGCCTCCCTGGAATTCCTCAAAAACACCATGTTAGAAATGATTATGTTTAGCTACCATGATAGACCAGGCACGTGCACAAGGGGTGGCTACGGTGGCCCACGCCCCCTTTATTGTTCTAGTTGTTACTACTGCTGTTGTCAATATAAATACCACTCTAAATGTATCAGATCCAACTGAGTAGGTCATCAGTATAACAGCGAATTCTTGCATCGTTGACTTGTCTGAAAATCCTGTCAGTGCGTGCGGGGGGGAGGGGGTCCTCTCACTGCCCCTCACAATGTCTACATAAAGTTAATGTTAAGTTTAAAGAATCACGCTGATTGATTGTTATGTCTAGGTGAGGGTTTGGGGCGGCCATGGTATGAGAAGTCTAGACTATTTAGTTTAGTATCCAAAGTGACTTACAGGCCTACAGTGAAGACAGATGCATGCAGGTCATTAAGAGGCAGGCAGGGGTTATGCATTTTATTGTTCAAGGCTTCTCACAGTTAGGCTGTTTCGACAATCTGCAAACAATAGCTTTGTAAACAGCCTAACGTCTCTCACTTACGGCTTTATATCACTTAACACTTTTTAGTGATTAGAGGAGTTTGACGTGTCCTCAAGTCTGCTGCCAGAAACCTTTTAATTTGACCCACAGTTTGATCTGTGAAAAAATCCACCTGCAAATGCATGAATGGGCGAACCACCACCGTCAGTTGACTCATGAACAGTGACATTTTCTTAAGATACAGCTA
Source organism: Trachyrincus scabrus (assembly GCA_900303215.1). Lineage (NCBI taxonomy): Eukaryota > Metazoa > Chordata > Actinopteri > Gadiformes > Macrouridae > Trachyrincus > Trachyrincus scabrus. The sequence continues at coordinate 4,321 of OMNO01065946.1, forward strand.
CTATACAGTCTCTGAAGTGTAACCTTCAATCAAATAGTGACACAAAGCTACAGAACCTATTTCAGGGGAAGTGAAAAACTGACAGTTGACAATTGATGCAGTTGTGGAAAATTTGCATAGGTATATTTTTTAGCTACTAAGGCATTGCATTTTTTTTTTTCATTAAACTTCTAGTTGTTGGATGCAAAACAGGATTTAGGCTACGCAGAAAAAACCATTGAATGAAATGTTTTAAATGATATTAAGAAATTGAATGAGTCATCATTCATGTAAATAGATAATGATTTAGGCCTATTTCATTTATTTGTGATTTAGTAACGCAAAAGTTGGGGCATTATTTCTCACAACTTGACTTTAGTACTTGAATGTGTTATTATGCTTCTGATATACTTATAAACTTCCTGTTTGCTGAATTTGTAGCTAACTGTATTAGCTAACAATCTAGCTGCTAGCTGCAACAAAAACATCAGCAACAACAATGTTTGTTTGATTGTAGGTAACTCTGACAATGCTTGGCACACAGATTTCTTTTCACGTAGGCTACTTCTTTCTCACTTGTCTGGAACCAAGGGCGTATATGTAAGGAATAAACTACGACAGAGTGTTTTATTCCACTCTGGGGTTTATTACACTTTATACCACAGTTACAAACAATAATTAGATGTTAGTTACTTTAATCAATAACATTATTGTTTTTTTATCGACTTAATCAGCTGAAATTCAAATATTCTTCCGCGGTGCTTTGAGCGTATTGTTTTTGCGTTGTCAAGGAAACATCTGGTCGATAGTTCTATTTGACCGTTGTTGTTAATGTTGAATTTGTATCGCATTGATGTGGAACTGTTAAAAGGCATAGGTGTCCAATTATTGAAAAATAATGGACACCCTTGGAATGTTATTGACCAATCAGGATCAAGTATTTAACAGCGCTGTGGTATAATTCATTTTAATTCTCACAAATAGGCCTACACGTATGTCCCTGTTCACGCACTGAATCCAGTGGTGGTTCCCTTACTCGTGGTATTCACCTAATTGGCCATTTCCAGTGCAATCTCGTTCACAGATTCAACCAAAGAAAGTAGGATTTAACTGATTAAGCGCAAATCTCACCAAAAAATGCAGGTGAAAAAAAGGGCTCACAATTCCAATGTGGTGACAGTCAAATACATAAGCAAATAAAAAGGTGGCCGTTTGTAAAGAGAGAGCTTTGTAGAAAAGTGGTACACACACACGTTTTTCGATTATAATTTCACAGTTGCACATCCTAGCACCCAGCACACGCACGGATTGTTTTCTTTGCGTTACGGCTATTTAAGTCCAATACTATTTTCAATATCATTTAAAATCTCTTCTGCACAACGGAGTCTGAGTAAAATGCACAGCATACATTCCTTACCCGGACCACTAGGAACATGCTTATTGATTTATTGTGGATATGTTTTATATTTTTCATTTTAAATTATACACTTTAATTATGAATCATTGGTATTCGTATTAAAAATCACTCTCTTGCTTTTTAATCATTCTAACTTTTAATTTTGGTTAAAATTCCCGAGCACTAACATAAGCACACAGCATCAGATTTCTATTTTGTGTTAGATCTGCTGCCATGTGGCAGGAAGGGTTATGATCAGCGTGACAGCTTTTGCTCTACAAACCACAGCAAATCGAGGCAGATTTTCAATGAAACACCTCGTTAACAGAGTGGAAGATATCAGCACACTGTCTCGCACTTTGTTACTTCATCAAAGAATAGGCCAGTAGTTATTTGATCTCTTTCTCCCCCCCCTGCTTTTCTGAGTTCAGGGCAAAGGGGATGTTTTTACAAGTGGTGGCTGTGATGTGATCTGGGCTTTTAATCTATCCATCAGAAACAATATCCAGTGGAGCAGCGCAATCTTAATGTTGTTTCTCTGTTATGTATGCCAGGAGATTGAGTAGACTGTAGGCCATAATGTGGACATCTTGAGTGCATTATGCAGGATAAAACATTACAGGCCTAAACAGGGAGATCAGGAAGATGTTGTTGATATTTCTCAAACTGCTTCTTTCGGGCCATTGACTTGTAACGGTTTGTTGTGATGTTTTTTTTTCTTTCATACATGAGAGGTTAATCCACCTTGCATCCATGGGGGCATCACCACTGTATGTATATATGTATGTGGCTATGAACAACGACATGCTCGATACAGTGTACCTCCAACACCGACTGGAGGGACACAACCACCCCCTATGGCTAAGCACCGCCAGAGAATATGAGCCGAGGTCTGACCTCGGCAAGCCCTGCTCCTTGTCCTCTTGTCCACCACCCATCCATCCATCATCCGCCCGTCAGTCCACTGGTCTATTCAACAACTCGTTCCACGCGGTGCTTATGTAGGCTCCTATATAAGCGTAGCATAATAGCTACATCTACTTATTGCTTTTTCTTTTCTTTTTTTGTAGCAACACCCCATGTGATTGGACACAAGTCCCAGTAATGAGGAATACTATCTAATGCATGTCGGACTAGTCGACTTGTTGCAGGAGTGAGTTATAGCAGACCAGAGTCATTACTTTCTCTAGCTTACCTTCGAAGAGGGACACTTTAATTTTCAGATATTACTCTCGGCGAAGGGGAACGCGATTTGTACTATTCTCTTGACACTCTTTATGATTATGTTTTTTTTATATTCTTATTTTATGACCTATTGTCGTCATTAGTAAATACCACACGTTACTAAACAGTCATTTTACAACCACCATCAAGCATCAAGCGTGTGTGATCGATGAGGGACGGTAGGTGTGCGTGTGTGCGTGTACACACTTGTGTGACATCCTCAGCCCCCATGTTCATGTCTGCTGCAGCTCCTCAGCCATCCCCACTCCATCCACCCACTCCATCCATACATCCATCCAGTCCATACATCCATCTTGACCTGAGAAAGGATAGAGCCACAGCTCCGGCCCCTGTGCCCATTTGAGTCCACAGCTATGGTAAGCGTGGCCTCTGGTATACACATGGAGGGTAGATGGATGGATGGATGGAGAGAGAGAGAGAGAGAGAGAGAGAGCGAGAGGCCATGCACAAGGACATTCGAAAACGTTATGAAATAAGCACCAAATTGACAGAAAAAGATGGAGAAAATGTATTTAAAGGCCCCCGGTTGAAAGAGCAAGAGACGGAAGGTCTGTGACTACACTGCGGTAAAAAAACTTTTTTAAAAAGTCATGTTTCGCCACATTTTACATGAAGTTCATTGCCACGATAATTACCAGTTGTGGATTTTTTCTCCAAAGCATTATGCTATAATTGAGAGAAAAACATAAGTCCATATAAGGTAATTGTAACTGATTTACAATTATACATCAGTGATGGCTATGTAAGGTTTGCCATGCAGCAGCGCATTTAAGTTCATGTAAAACGTGACTTACTTTTATGTGCAAAAGGAGATTTAAAATGAAAAAAAGATACCTGGACATCTTCTCAACATAACCTGCAAGCATCAAAACCCAGTCAAATTTGAAAAAAATATATAATGAAAACTGAGATAAAGAAGATATGCTTTGCTTAAAGCATTGCATGCTTTTAATACTATCTCAACATTAGATCTCCACATTTGTACATTGGCTTGCAGTTATGACCCAAAATAACCCAACAATACATTGAGAGAAAACAACTCATTGTGTTTAATTGTCGCTGTCTCATCAATGTCTGGATCAACCTACACACACTGCAGCGTCTTGACTGAAAACAGAATGCTTAAAGAGACACGACGCACTAAAACACTTTTGGCAGTTTGCTGCCATCTTGAGGTGACACGTGATAGCCTGCTCTAGGTATGCTGTGATTTGCACCTATATGGAAAAAACATTCGCTTTACTTTACATCAAAATCAACCCGGTGTGTCTTTACCTTGAGATGGCTGCAATCTAAGAAAAATGTGTAGTGTGTCGTTTCTCTTTTTTTAAATTCACTCTCATTTTATATGTGCTGTTTACCAACACAGTGAAAGAATGCTGTTTGGCCAATTCAATGCTTGATCTGTGAATGTCTGTCTCTGTCTCTCCTCTAAGTCTCGTGACACATTTTGTCGACAATACTCTCTAGCAATAGCATTTTAATAAGAAATTATGAAATTATATTATGCTGCTATTACCAGAAGTGTCTTATCTATAAGCTATAATCTATTATCTATTAATGGGCCTTATGTTTTATTCTGATGAATGTGATACTATGTTTTAAATAGCCTACATTCCATGCAAATGAAAAACATTTAATTCTATCTAAATTGAAAAGCACAGCCCATAGATTTGACCTATTATAAGGATAGCATTCCCAACTATCAATTAAAAAAATGCATACAGATACCTGGTCAATTTAAGTAAAGTTTTGCGTGTAGTGTTGCCTATAAGTGTTGTCCATTTATTTGTCGTGGACATTATGAGACATTGTGAGAACAGGAACACAGTTAATGCTGGACATTGATATAAGTTGATAGTAATCGCCCATGAATTATGTCTGAATTTAAAAAAACCTTGATGGGTCCAGCACTCCTCAATCAATCAATGATAAATATGTGAACGAAAGTATATGTAGGCTACAGTCAATCCAGCTATATTCGTGTCCCTGTCTCCGTTTTACGATCGCTGGACTTTTTTACACAAATAACGAAGACAAAACCTCACTCTATGTTAAAATGTATTACTGAAGTGCACTCCTGTGTATAGTATGTCAACGGTAGGTATACAGAGAGACAGTCCTCATGGTAGGTGTATAAATGGACGTGTTTTTAACTGTGTTTTGTTTCCCTAACTGCTGTCGCTTGCCTCTTCCAGGGATCCATTTTCGCCTCCCCACCTCCTGCAGTGTGGACAGGGCTCAGCCACCTCCAGGTACCCTTCTAGTCTCCCTGCTGTTTACTAGCGCCCATACAGGTAGCATTTATCGCTAGCATTACCTTAACTCTCGGGCTGAAAAGGTTCCGTAGAGTGGCTGTATTGTACTTTAAGGTAAAAAAAAAAAGAAGAAAAAAAAAGAGAAAGAAGTAAAGAAATATCATATTGGTAAATGTAGCTGAAATGTTACGTTTAAGTGCAGTTGTAACCACAGTCTGTCTTCGGGTGCTACTTGGGATAGAGTTTGGTGCTTCGTTTTCCCTCCCTTTTTCGTCTGGTTTTACAGTTGCACACACAGAAAGGATGAATCTGTCTAGAGGTTAGTAGGATATTTAGTAGGATATTTTTCGAGGTAAAAATTCATATCCAAGCTGTCTAAGCAGTCAAGCATTTTTAACAGTGGGCTGGGATCCAAAAGCCATTCCGTTTCACGAAGACGTGCTAGCAACTTAAACGTAAAGCACTAGTAGCGATGCATACCCCAGTCTGCAAACTGCTATTTTAGGTGACATTGTCGTTTAAAAAGTGAATGAAATAGGAAGCAACCGTATTAAATTGATAAAAAGGCAAACCAGTGAGAGGAGAGATAAGCATGAATGGTGGATGTTATCTTATTAAACGTTTCTCCGCTACGACGCGTACAAACAGGCTTCAAATCTTGATCCTTTTTTGCACAGCAATAACGCTCAACCAAAATAAATCCACGGACAGCATCTTCAAAACAACAGTATAATTACATAATATGTGTTAAAAATCTGTGTGTGTATGCATACTGGTTCAGTCGCCTTTTAGTTTAGACATTTTTATGCATGTGTTTGTGTGTGTATGTGTGCTTGCGCGCGTGTGTGTGCGTGTGTGTCTGCGTGTGCAACACACATGTTCCTTTGGAATTGATTGGCCACACCTATGCTGACATTAGTATTTACAATCATTATGAAAGCCTCGTTAACATTGCCTAATTAGGAAGAATCAATTGCACTTTGCACTCAGTCCCACAACACAGGTGGCTAGATAGATGGCTGTCTGTGTGTGTGTGTGTGTGTGTGTGTGTCACATAGAGCCCTTACCTTATGAAGCAGGTTTTTTGTGTTGGTTGGTTGTAGGGCTATGAATCACTCTCTCTCTCTCTCTCTGTCTCTCTTTCTCTCTCTCTCACACACACACACA
>OMNO01065948.1:0-11241 GCA_900303215.1 Trachyrincus scabrus
CCCCCCACACACACACACACACACACACACACACACACACACACACACACACACACACACACACACACACACACACACACACACACACACACACGCACACACACACACACACACACACACACACAGCGTTACCTTGACGATTTGGATGCCCAGAGAGTCGTCGTCAGGGTTACTGCGCTCGTTAAAGGCAAAGCGCAGTGTCTTCTCCCAGTCGATGGAGATGCTATGAAGGTACTGGTCGGCCAGGGTCAGCCATACCTGCAGATATGAATATGATGACATGAAGTACAGGAATAGTGTGTGTTATACAGCGCACTAGAAATGCTTTGTGACTCAATGTGGCCAAGCCAGGGTAACAAAGCATATGGACAACATATGGACAACATACGCACACGCTCCCTTATTTGGAAATGATATCCTTTGGAAAATGTGTTCATATTTAAAAAGGTGCTGTAGGCACAATTTAAGAGATAGAATTTCAGTGTCATTTGTTAGAAATGTAACACTTTTACATAGGGAGGGAGGGTTGTTCATTTCAAAATCTTGCTCTCTTCTGCTTTCTCTCTACAACTCTCAAATCTTATCTACAGCACCTGTAATTCTTAATTAATAATTATACTTATTCTATTATGAGTAGTATAATGAAAGAATAGTAGTATAATAGGCAGTGGTTTATCATGTGGTTATCAAGGCCACATATTAACGGTCGATTTAAAAAGCAAGATAATATAAGTGAGTTAAAGCCACGACATTTTAATACTTTATATATATATATATATGTATCTATATTTATATACACGGCAGACAATGTAGAAAGGCTAAAGAAGTTAGCACATGTAACGTATCCTCAGGCCCGGCTAGACTAGTTACAGTATAATTTGTGTGTGTGTGTGTGTGTATGTGTATGTGTATGTGTTACATGTTTCATTGGCGTAATTTACCCGTTTCCTCCACTCCTTGGGGATTCCGGTCGGCAGCCTGGCCACGGATTTGAGGGCATCGTACCACTGAGAAGGTACAAGGAAACACGCACGCACGTGCACACGTGCACACACACACACACACACACACACACACACACACACACACACAAACAAAACAAGTAAATTGTGATTCAGGAGAAGGATTTGTGTCATGGGCGATATTTGTTGCTAGAATATGATATTTCAATGTCTGGCCAAGAGCAGTGATAAATAAATACTCACTTGCTGGAATCCATTCTTGCCCAGGGACGGTTCAATGGAGAATTTGAGCCGAGTGTCAACTCCTGCAAAACAGCATCAGGTTATTATCTACAGAATAATCTGGAACACCTGTCGCCTTTCTTTCAGTAGGCCTAACGGACCATATATGGTCTTCCCCCTCTAGAGAGGACGACAGAGCTCAGACAGTGGCTCTGTGATGTGGCCATTTTATTTTACTTTATTAAATATGCATACCATATCATACGCTTTTGTTCCCCCCACACAATAATAGCAAGTAGCTTTGCCTTAATGTACCCAATATTATGAGATTAACTGTAATGCACATTAAAATCCCAAAGCACCCAAACACTCGCCAGAAATACAGATCTGGGTCACAGCTTACAGACATCTGAATGTCTAAAGCAAATTAGAGTACAAAAAATCCCTTCAGGGTATATTGGAAATGTTCCTCTGGGCCCATAAAACGTGTTTCCAGGAAGACGATATTGCGGATTGGTTTCCCCTCGCTGTCCTTTACTGCGTGGTACTGACTTCGCAATTCAGTCGCAGAGGGAATCGCTAAATCACATCCACCGCGCAGGGACAAATATCCCCAAAACGAAAACGGAAATGAAAAACGTCATCCCGAGTTAAGAAGAAAAGCCACTTTCGTCAGTCCTCCTTAACATCCCCCTTGAGTGCTCGCCACAGCAACCGGTTTCTCTCAGTCTCCTTAGTCATGCATTCAACCACCTAAAAACCATCTTCCACTTTGCAGGTCATAATAAAATCACCATCATCATCACCACCATCATCATCATTTACTGTGGTAAATGAACCTTGGTGTTCTCCGGACGTCTCGGATGCGTTGTCCTGCGCCATTGTGTGCCGTGCACCGATGTGAGGCTCATGTTTACACTGTGGACTGGAGAGAGATTAACATAGAAAAGCCCTCCTACTTCCCTTTCACAGATTAAGAGCCATGCTGCAGGTCACACTGATCAGACCCGCGCATTTATATATCTTCATGCAACATATATCTTCAACTAAGGCCCATTGAGTTGGTTAAAGGGAGGCGGGAGGGGGTGCATTATTGAATCAGACTCGGATTCATAATTGAGTTGCAGTCGCGTTGCGACAGCAACTACTTCGGAAGGAACAGCGTGCACGCTCCCGATTTCCGGTCGAGCGCTTCCCTCTGCATGCTTGGACCTCCACCAAAATGAGCGGTTACTTCCCATTATCCAGGTGCGATCACGGATCGTGTGCCGATTATAAGAACCGCTATTATAAACAGGCTACATACAACAAGGGGGGGGGGCGACCACGCTAAAATAGGGAGAGCGCATGAGCAACGCCAGTATTTCAACTGACAAATCATGTCGCAAATCCAGCTGTCATGACGATATTGTCGCTCAAGCCTAACACCACGCACTAAGCCTACCATACGAATGGACAAAACTTGCAAACTGGGAAACACACGCTTTCCTCTTTCTTTCACCTGGCTCTAGCGTGCACAGCAGCCGGGGCGCGCTGCGGGAGATGCCGTTGCGTTTCTTCAGGACATTGCTGATGAGGTTGCCCACACCTCCGGACCCGGAGCCCTGCTGCTGCTGCTGCTGCTGCCGAGACCTCACGTACGCCCTGGACCGCCTCCCCGCGGTGATGAAGCGCTCCTGCCTCATCGGTGACGGTGCATGCAAGAATCACCATCCAAAATGTGTCTGCTGTTGTTGTTGTCCGCGTTACGCTGCTTTTTTGGTGTTTTATAGTAGGGTGTTTTTCCTCCTGGAAGATGCGTCCATTCCGAACTGTTCTGTAGGCTAAAATGAGCTGAGAGTCCCGGTCGCGCTCTCTCTCGATCAATGAATGTGATCACCGCGTCTCTTCCTGGTTGTTGTTTTTTTAACGTGAAACGCGCTCCCCGTTATTCAGCGGAGTCCCTTTCAAACCGCCCACGTGAAACCCGTTTACAGACCGTTTCATCTGTGAAATCGGTTGTTCCCCTTTTTCCGACGAGGAAACTAAGATCCCTGCATGCTGCGGCGGGATCGGAGACGAGAAGAGGATGAGGATGCTGATGGTGGTGTTGGTGGTGGTGGTTGCGCACACCTCCGTCGTGTCGTCACTACTCGGGGTGGGGAGGAAAGGATGCGATGCGGTAGGGATGGAGTGATGTGGGGAGGAGAGCGAGAGAGAGAGAGGAGGATGAGGTAATTGTGTTGACAGGAGAACGGAAAGGCGTTATGAGCATCTGGAGAGTAGATCGGGTTTTTTTTGTAATGAATGAAAGCGCTATGAAATGTGATCTGTGACTTGTGAGTGGACAAGGGAGGGTGAGATGGAACAATAATGGCCACCCGTTTTAATTTGATTGGTCTTCTCAGTTATTTTTTGTTAATTAAATGTAATTATTCCACTGGACAAATTGGTAGAACATATATTGCATAATTATGTGTTTATAACAGTTATAATTCAATTACTTTTAATGTATTGTTGCCAAGTAGCAGTTTTGGTCATCGATAGCCAAACTTCAAATGACATATCATGTAAACTAAAATGTAGTTATTTTAGTTAGTTATCTACGTTTCTTAAAGAAGAAAATGATTTCACACTGAGTTGGATTGGGGGGGCAGGACAGTTCGACTCCCACCTGAAAGGTACCGGGTTCGATCCCCAAAGTCTGAAGGCATCCTTGAGCAAGATGTCCGCCACCTAACGCCTATACCGGCTCCTTAATGACATTTATCTGAATTTAGAATCAGTCGCTTTGACATAAAGTCTGCTAAATAACAACAATAGAGAAGATGGTGAGATAGGATTACTCTACAAAATGGAACAAATACAATTGTGGACCTTGAAGCAGGGTTTAGTGGATCTGCTCCCGGTTATCTGTACCATAACAGCTTCCCACATTTCAAACTGAAAAAGCTTATCTACTCATCAAGAATACAACTACTAACAATGTAAAGAAAAAGGAACATTTCTGTGACTGCCAAATGTACAAAGAACTAAGTCTTCAGTCTCACAGAAGCAGAGCTTAGGCACGCCTAGGTTAGGGTTAGGGTTCAAATCAAACCTTCTAAGAAAACAAGTGCAAACAAGTCGTGAGTCACGCAGCTCTCAGGAGAACATCCATTCATAGCGTTGTGTTTTGTAATGACTCAGCAGGTCATCACAGGGGGGCCCGTTACACCAACGCCACCAAGGGCACGTTCCCTTACGTCGTTTCTGCGAGACGGCCTGGAGGCAGGCCGTGATGATGTCATTGTTCTTCTGGAGTTTATGGTGGAAGCGGTCCCGCCGCTTCAGCTGGCGTAGCAGCTTGGCCGACTGCAGACCCGTCCGGTACTTCACCTCCTGGATGATGGAAGACAGCTCCTCGGGGGCTAAAAGTGAAAAGGGCGGAAAAGCATGGCGGAAAAAAAACCAGAAAGAAAACAGAATCCTAAATGAGACATTGTCTAATCTAAACACAATCTTGGACCGCAATCGGGATTCTATCCAGATTCCAAGATTCAGGCAGGAGTAAACAGGCAAACCAAGAATCCGTTTTATTTTTCCTATACTTGACCACGCTGAAAATGCTGAGTGAGTGAGAATACAAACTCCACATCCCCAGTAAATACAAAACACTTCCTGTCTGTCCACCTCCCACGAGAAGCACAATCTGATGGTAGGGCTGCATCATGCATTCAGATCATTATTATTATGGGGTGTGTTCGGAGCAGCAAAGCATTACATAATTGCCTCCTGGGACTTTGTTTTTCCATGCTGCAGGCGAACAGACCGCCTCCAACAGACCTGTATCGTTTATAATTGATCAATTAGAAGGTCTGTTCTCGCTGATAATCTCATCTCATCTCTAATCTAATGTGACTAATGTGATCTGCTTGCATTTTCATCTTTGACACTTTTTTTTTGTTGCCAATATATGTTAATGGTATGAATGGCTTTTCAATATTACCAACACTTGTATCCAAAGTGACTTGCACTGAATAGAGACAGCTCTAGCAGGTAGGGGTCGGGCATATTGCTCAAGGGGGCTTGCATGTAGACAGAAGAAGTTGGGGATCTAACCCAGAATATTTCAGCTGGGAGTTGTTGTTGCAGAGCGTTGATTAGCAAAGCACTGGACTGTTTAACGTAATCAAAATAGCATTAATTTTTTGTAATGATAACTTCCAGCCCCGGTCTTGTACACCACACGCACACGCACACACACACAGACACACACACACACACACACACACACACACACACACACACTTTGTAATTCAATACGGTAGTAAGAAGTTGACAATAGCAGTAGTCATCTGTATGGACTTCCATCTTCTGTGGCTTCTTCTGTGTGTTTAACTGTGGCTCCCTCCCTGTGCCCCTTCACTGAGAATAACCAGAATCTGATGACAGATGAACTGCCGTACCTGTTCTCTATCCTGTGTGGCCCCCAGCTGCAGTCTTCCTGATTAGTTTAGTGTATTGGTTTAAAACTAGTTCCATGACAAAATGGTACTAGTTTGAACAAAATAAAAATAGAAAACAAAGGTGTGATTGTCTAGACACCCCACTCAAGAGATAAATGATCTTAATATGTTATTAACCAGCTAATCGGTCTGCACAGATTGATACAAAAATGGATTGGTTTGATTTCGGTTCATCGATTAAACCTTTTAGACATTACTTAAAGTGACGTTCCACTGGCACAGCCGCGTTTCTAGTGTCATCGTAGTGTGATCATAGTGTCCCAAGCTGTCGAAATGTACCCACAAACCAAACAAAAACACTACAGACGCGAGTTGTATAATATTGTCAATTTACTACAACGTCCATGGTGCATTGGGCAGCGTGAGTCGAGCCGGACATTAGGGGAACTTGTTTACATCCGGGCGAGAGAGCGTTCCGAGAGGCAGATACAGTTTCGTATTTTATATTTCTCGACCTGTGGACTATGTGGATAACATCATGCCGTCAACAGGATACCGATTTGCTAAAGCCGCAGCAATCACATTTCAATAATAATAGTCTTCAAAACACATTTGCTGACCTTTTTCAATCCTGTCCGCGTTACTATAATATATCCATAGTCTGTAACGGTTGATAACGGAGATTGTGCCAGGTCGGGTGATTGGCCGGGTGATTTTACTGGGAGGGGAGGGCACTGAGGAAGTGCTTGTATTTTTTTTTAAACCGGAAGTCCCGGGAAAAAGCCATTTGCCGGGACATTCCGGAGAATGATCCACAGAACGCATTTACAAGCAGTTTTTTCATTTGTAGGATTTTATTACGCAACTTGGAGACGAAAATCGGTGGGACGTCCCTTTAAGTAAAAATAACATATTCTGCTTACAGCTCTGTTTTAGAATATAAAATATTTGTTTTCCCTTTTTCTTCACTGCCATTTAGACAAAGCAAGCAAACCGAGAAATTGCTTTGGGCTCTGGTCATAACGTGACGGGTATTTACCATTGTTTATGACATTTGGTTGGAGCCCTATCATCTGTCATCTCCACACCCTGAAATGCATTCTCAATACAATCAGCAAACTAAAATAAAAAACATATCCTGTTTAAACAGGACTGTCTTGCCCTTTTGTATTTGTCAGCTTCTGATTCTGTCCCTGTCAGTATAATACAGAGACAGAACTTTACATAGGCAATCCTTCAATGGACTACTTCAAAACAAAAGTGTCCACACTCACTAACAAATAGATCCGAAATGGCATGTAATCGCATTGAAATAATCCCACAGACAATTCAGTCAAATAACAAGAAAAATCGAATTATAGTTGTATAAATGGTATCACCTGATGCCAGGAGTGGGAATTCCTGAAACTAAAACTAATCGCAAAGTGCAATTAACGTTCTTTCTTGGGCGTTGTTGTAAGACACACATGATGACTTTACCTTTTTGTGCCAAATAGTTCACCTGGTGACGCCTCGTATGCCTCTCCTGCAACTCCTGCAGGAAGTTTGATCCCGTGTTACTGCGACCCAGGAATGCGTCTGAACTGGACGCCTCCGTGGAGCTATCAAAACTGTCCACGTTGCCCCTCTTGCCACCGGTGTACGTGTCGTAAAGCTCCACCAACAAGCAGTCCACTATGGATGCCCTTGGCCCTCTCGTATAATCATCGCAAAGTGCCGGATCGTCACAGTCTGCGGTGTCGCCGGTAGTCCCGCGCAGGTCCGGGACGTGTTGCGCCCGAGTTGACGATGATGATGATGTGTCACTTGGTAACTCGTTGGCGGTCACCGAGTCGGTGGCGCGCCACTGCTGAAACGCGGAGAAACTGTCGGAAAGCGACGTCGCCGAGTTGACAAACACGCCACTCTCGTCCTCGGAACACGCGCCCCGGTCACATATGTCAATTTCTGAAAGTTGCAGTGGCACATGCGACGCCATGTTTTTCACGTGAGGTTAAAGTTAGCCTACTGTGGTCGGATCCTGCTGTTCTCCCACAGCTCCCTTATTGCACCGCACGGCGTCGATCATCCATGTAAACGGCGCTCAAACTGAGTTACTGTGAGCGCTTCAATGAGGATGGAGTTCCGGGTGCATTCCATTCCTCTCCTCGGGAGGCAGGGCACAGGGTTTGACACACTTTTTTTTTAATTTCCTTCCTGAAACTTCCCAGACGCTGTTTACTTACGCCCCTGCCACACTGGATAATAGTCCAGCCCACTCCCAAAGTTTTCGTTGCGTCCACCAAACTTTGCTTCTGTTGCGCGACAGGTGCAGCAAGTCTGCAGGTGCGCGCCCAAAGCAACCCATTCATTTAAGGAAAAAAAAAAATCTTTAGACATACTTTTAGGACTAGATTAATGTAGTATACTAGGCCACTTACAATAGGCTACTTACACAAACAAAATACTTTTACATTTGCCCTTGGTCTATGCATCAGCGATGGATGCGTGGGCGCGTGCGTGTGTGTGCAAGAGTAATTTTTTTACGTATAATACTGTATACACATTACACACAAGTACGAACGCCCCATTATGCATTGAAATCGATTGGATAAAACATATATGAACCCAATATAAATGAGTTGACAAGTCGGCCCTTCGAGGGCACTTTTTTCTTTTTGAAAACCAGCTGACTCGGGCTTCCGTAGCCAAATGTCACGTGACTAGAAATACGGAAGTAGCAGCTTGTGATTATCCCGTGTCGCGTCTGGAGAACGTCTAATAACACTTCGCCTTTCGATTGAGAGCTTTAGCTGCTCTTTGGACACGTGACAGGCGGCCCTCACGGCTCTACACTCGGATGGGATGATGGCCTCTGCGCGACATCGTTTGCCGACATTTCTAACCTGGCTTTTGATCTGCGTCACTTTGTCGAGCGGTCTGAATGGTGGCGTTACTGCGAAGTCAGGTCGGAAACCCAACATCGTCTTGATCCTCACCGACGACTTGGACGTCGCGATCGGGGGTCTGGTGAGTGTACCGGGGACATGTCTGCAAAAGGATGTCCCGTGTGTTCATGTAGCTCGCATGCCACGAGCATTCATGTAGAGTACAGAGTCATCAGAATAACACAGGCGTCTTAAACACTTGCGATTTAGTCTCATTTGTTGTTATACATTATCTATGCGTTGTTGTTGTTATTTATCCACTTTAATATGCTGAACGCTTGTGACACTCTGGCATCCAATGCAACTGGCCCAAATATGCACATAATCTCCGGATAACGGTTGTTTTCTCCCTCTGTGTTTACAAGGGTGTGTGTTCAGACTTTGGTGTGTATAAGTGGTTGTCAAGTGGATATGTTATGAGTTTAGTTTAAGTTGTATTGCTGTGTTTAAACATTTCAAATGGTGTTTTAAAAGGGCTTGGCCAAGACAATAAAATCAAGAGGATCTGTGTGAACTTCATCATAATGTGTTTTGAAATTGAATTTATAGAGCAGTAGAGCTTATGTTTATACACAATACTGTTTATGTAAATATACATTTTGCCCAGTTCATTTAGAAAATTATACTAAATATGCTTTTCTTTCAGAGTCCACTAGCCAAGACTAAAAAGTTAATTGGAGATGCAGGGATCACGTTCACAAATTCTGTAAGTAACCTTCACTTTACACCACTTGTTGTAATTTAACCCCAGTCAGCAGAGTTTGTACCTTCCCAACAGTGTTCACATTATACATTAGGTTTGATTGGTGCTCCAGTAAGCATTTTAGTCAGACCGTAAGACAGCAAAGTATATTGGGAAAATTGTGCTGATAAGGACACCGTGAGTCACCAGCCACTCGTCTTCTGCTTTGTGCTTATATCACAACATTCCACTGTTGTTATTTCCATTTTCTCTCTCTGCCGTGTTCACTCTCCCCACATCTTCACCACCACCACCACCACCAGTTCGTGGCCAGCCCACTGTGCTGCCCAAGCCGGGCCAGCATCCTGACGGGGAAGTATCCCCACAACCACCATGTTATCAACAACACGCTGGAGGGCAACTGCAGCAGCATGGCCTGGCAGAAGAGCCAGGAACCTCTGACCTTCCCCGCCCTGCTGAAGAACCAAGCCGAATACCAGACCTTCTTCGCCGGGAAATACCTCAACCAGGTGAGAAGAGAGAAGAGAGAAGAGAGAGAGAGAGAGAGAGAGAGAGAGAGAGCCTATATATGTGGTAAAGATTTTTGTGAACTATTTCATAATCGAGCTATAAGATAGTTCATCATCACAAGGTGTACTTACTATATGACCCCATGAGACTGTCACTTTTTTCATGGAAATACCCTCGGGCCCTTGTGAGTTGACACATGACTGACATAAGGAACTGCAGTTTTCCGATTGGCTCACTGTGTTCATTGCAGGAGGTGTGTGTGTGTGTGTGTGTGTGTGTGAGATGTTCCTCATTTGATTTTTAATCAGGAAGCATGCTTAAAACATAGTTGAAAAAAGATTAACATACTGTGTGTGTGTGTGTGTGTGTGTTTCAGTACGGCGACGCAAAGGCTGGCGGACTAGGGCATGTCCCGCTGGGATGGACCCAATGGATCGGACTGGTAAGACTTGGACCGTCATGGCCGCCCAACACGAACCCTAGCAAGTGCTCCATAGCGTGTGGGCGGAGAGTTGATGAACTTGTATGAACTGGGATTTAAAGGGCCCCTATTATTTACCCACCAGGTTTATTATTCATTAGCCGTTACGGGCCAAAATACTACCCCTATCGTCATGACATCATGCGTGACCAGTGTCCACCCACGTGTCATGATGGGTTAAGTGTATTTCCACAGTGGCCAGTCTACACGGTGTTGATTTGAAACCTTTACAGACGCTTTTTTTTTTTTTTTACAGTTTACTACCGCTAGCCGAGTTTGTGATCGCCAATTGCGCGCTTACAGATCCCCGCCTCCAGCAACATGATTGGTCGAAACAAATATGAAGCGGAAAAAAAGTGAAACAGCCCGTTCACCCAGATTTCAGCTCGTCTGCCATCAGACTTTAGATATTAATCTAAAGTCTGATTTGTGAGACTACCTGGTGGTGAAATAGGGCCCTCTTTTAAAAACATTTTTTTTAACATGATTTAAAATGATTTAATGCTGCCCAGGAGCGGAACTCTAAGTACTACAACTACACACTGTCTATGAACGGGCAGCCTCAGAGTCACGGAGCGGACTACAGCAAGGACTACCTGACCGATGTTCTGGTAAGTTCTCATCATTAACTCAACCGTCAACTGCCTTTCAGTCTTGGGCCATTCAGGCCATTCACTATAACGCGTTTGTTATCATGCAACCGTCAATGTATTTGTCATCGTCATGATGTACTTGTAAAGCCGCTAGGCCATGCTAGCCCAAATGTATTTCATTAAAGAAACCAGTAAAACCTACGTTGATCTACAATTACAACCGACTGGAGTGACTGAGGTTGTGATGGTTTTGTCCACCGATGGTTTCTCACATCTCTCTGCCTCGCCTGCTTCCCCTCTCCCAGGCCAACGCGTCGCTGGAGTTCCTGCAGTACAAGTCCAACTACCATCCCTTCTTCATGATGGTGTCCACCCCGGCCCCCCACTCCCCCTGGACGCCGGCCCCCCAGTACCAG
>OMNO01065949.1:0-15687 GCA_900303215.1 Trachyrincus scabrus
CTGAGCAGGTAGGTACGACCGCTACAGGACCAGCGCCAGCAAGGGTTTCATGGGCTGTTTAACAAATGGCACTAGAGAAAAAAATCCTATCAACTTGTTGAAATGGCAATAAAGTCTTGAGTCTTAAATCTTATCAAAAATTTTCCGTATGCAAAGATATGTTAAAATGTATGTAAAAAGTAAGGTTAAGATTTTAGTGTTTAAATAACCTGACAATCTGACAACATTTTAGGGGAAAACAAGTATTCTATATGTGTCTTAACACTATACATTGTTTATATTTACATTGTATTAACACACACACACACACACACACACCCTGGAGTAGCGGGGCAGGTTTGGGTCCCAGCGCCCCCCAGCCCAGCCAGGGTGTCCGCCATGCAGTCCATCAGGTGGACGGAGTCCAGGGGGACGTCCCGTTCTGACATGCCCCGGTACGTAATGCTTGGAAGTATCAAAAAACACGACCTGTAACCCAGGTCACAGAATAGAATGTAAGAGCAGGGTTCATATATAACTGCAACTAAAGAACACAAAGCAGACTGCAAAGCGGATCAAATGGAGTGTTCTCCTTTCCCAGTGTATTCGAAAGTTGAAATGAAAACTGTATACAGATTAGAAATGTGGATGAATCTGTAAGTAAGACTGAGCCAAACTTGATATAAAAGTTGCTCTCACTAGCAGTTAAAGCTCCATGAGATAACTCTTTTATAGTTAAATATATCTATTTTTGGTATACGTTTATGAATTGTAATTAGCAAGACCCAAAAAAATCATTTTCGTGACATGAGACCCTGTGCATTTATTATTTTAGAATTTCAGTGGAGTGGCAGGAAATCTAATCGTCCCAAGGGAAGTGACGCGTTTTACGTATCACATTATCAGAAAGACAACATCCCCTGCGAAATCCACAGAATCCCAAGCAACTGATAGCGTTACAAAGAAAAAGACTATAACCAGATCTCCCGAAAGTTTGCAACTGAAAAAAAAAAAACGACAAGAGCCTTCAAAAAATGTGGTGCCATGTACGACAGGTGGAAGGAACTGAAACACGATGATCCACACGCACACCGAAACGGCGTTTTATTTCATTACGTAGGGCTGTCAATCAAAAGTCATTTTAGTAATGTTTTTGTACTAGTTTATTTGGAGAGACATTCGCAGCAAAACGATTGCCGTTGTAGCCTCCATTTTTGAATAAGAAACAGACTATTATGAGTGAGGAAGACGGGTGATCGCGTATAACACGAAGTATAACGTTTTTATACTTGTAAGTTATGGTTATCGATTAGTCGCTGCTGGGGTCCAGCAAAAGTGCGTGAGTTAACAAGGTGCGTGACTTATTGAATAACATCACAGTACACGTCATGTATTGTTAAATTGGGAGCCATCTCAACAACCGCAGTTACAGAGACGCCGGTTATCGAGGGGGAGGTGTGTAATTTACTATGCGTTTCTGATGCTTGCATGTCTTGTTGTGTAGGTAGCTGGAGGATAAAATAGCCTAGCTCAGTTCCAGTTAGCTTACTGTGATGGAACAGCAGGCGACAGGCAATGTCATGTTATAACGCATCTTTACAGTAGCGTTTGCAATGTCCGTATACTTTACTAATACACTGAAAATGTTGCTCAATGTAATTTACCTACATGCACATAAAAGAAAGAAGACCGGGTTAGTTACCTGATTTGAAACCATCCTTCCAGACCATAGAAGTACAGTACAAACAAAAGTCTGCTCCACACATGTTTGTGATTGTGACGTCATTACATCGACTGAGTGGGGAATTGTGGGAAGTGCGGTTCTCATCACGACCAGAGTGGCTGCCAAAGTGCTGAGATATAAAAATATACTGATAACAGTGTGCTAGTTTCCTCCCTTGATGGCTTTTAAAAACTTTATATGTAAACTACACGTTTTGTGTGTTATGTTTCGAAACAGCAACACATATGTCTGAGGATATCCCTGTATTAAATAAATTAATAATAATGATGTCAACCAAAGTAAGCAAAGTAACAATCCTTAGATACTTACCGAAAAATGTGTATTTATATATTTGTATATTTTCAACTCACAGCAGAATAATAATATAAACATAACAGGTTACAATGAAACATCAAGAGAAATCTGCAACAGATGATTAAAGAAATAAAGAATGAAACATTGAATTAAATGTTAAATTACAAATCAATGCATGTCCATTTACATTAATTAATTTGTTTAGTCCTGGTAAACCATGAAGTTGGTTCACCAGATCATCTCTGTGTGTTATAAAAGTATCAAGTTGATCCATCTTATTTGCTTAATGAAGATGTAACGTAATGCCGCTATCTCCCCATGCTCGCAGACCAAAGCTCTTCTTTCATCATTCATCTTTGACGCATTGTTTCAACATTTTCAATACATTCCTCATTTCCCGTAAAACATTATTACGCTGTAAGATGAGTAAGGTTGGGTATTTCCAGTGAAAACAGCCCATGTAGGGTGGACTATTTATAACCTACACACCAGGTACTTCATCATATGTCATCAGTGGTAGTCGTCCTGATACGATGACATCATCATAACCAGCCAGGTGAGGCACTTCCTCATTGAACCGCAGCAGAATGCTAAACTCAAACTATTAACATCGAAGACAAATAAACACATTTCACTATTGTCTAAAATGTAGCAGTATCTATTGTAGAATCATTTACACAAAGTGCCGCTTTTCCCATATAAAACTCAATCCTTTTGTATATATTATTTTTGGTTGATTTAGTTTGAACAAGGTTACATCTGGCTTACCCTGGCATCAACACACACAAATGTATAAACAAGATGCGGGACATTGTAATGTGAATGTCAGATCACAGCATTAGCACGCTTGGGATTGGATGTGTTTCCCGCAGAGCTGCTGCAATCCTCTGGCACCTGGCCTTTCACCAGACAGGGGAAATAACTGGAGACGTACAGGCCCTTAAACTTAGTGCTGCAGAAGCAGTAGACCAGCGGGTCCAGCAGGCAGTCGAAGTAGGATAGAACCATGAAGCCGTCGAAGGCCTCTGCGGCGATGTTCTCTGAGTCTTCTGTCCAATTTTCATGCACCCTGGCAATGAGCAGGATCATCCTGGCTATGGTGCAGGGCAGGAAGCAGACGGAGAACACAACCATAACGGACGTGACCAGGAACACGGCTCTCCTCAGCTTGGTCCTGTCCCCTACTGTCTTCTTCCTCAGCCGGTTGACGATGCGCACGGTGCAGTAGACCAGGATGATGAAGGGGATGACTATCTGGGTGAAGAAGACGGCCTCACGCAGGCTGTCCACAACATCCTGCAAAACATCCTCCATGTTACCTCCATGTGTCACAGCGTCACATACACAAGACGGCAATACAAACTCACAACACTGAGCTTACTTAGACAGTAAATGTCAAGATCACTTTACTATGTAAAGTGCTTTGGGTGTCTTGAAAAGCGCTATATAAATGCAATGAGTTATTACTAGGATCAATAATAAACTACTCTTACTAACTTTTGGGTTCCACTGCACTGAGTATGTAGGAAAAGGGTGCAAACTGTACTTTGATAAAGGAGTCCTTCTTGTTGCTGACTACGTTGTCCAAGTTCTTGTGGCTGTTGCAGCATTCAAAGGTCTTCAGCATAGTGGGAATGGTGAGGGGCAGCAGAAGCAACCAGATGAAGATGGAGATCTGAGGAGACTTCTTGATGGCCTTGAGGAGGTTCTTCCTGCCAGGGTGCACCACGTTGAAGTAGCGGTCGATGGAGGTGACGGTGAGGAAGGCGATGCTGGCCCCGCGGTTCAGGAACAGCATGAAGAGCATGGCCTTACAGACCACATCTTTGTCGCTTCTCCTCTCCCCACTAAGGAAGTTGTGCGCCTTGAAGGGCAGGCAGAAGAGCAGCAGAATGTCCGCCAGAACCAGGTTAAAGAGGAAGATGTTGTTGCTGTTTGACTTCCAGAATTTCAGCTTGAAGATGAATAGATGGAGAACGGACGCGTTCAGAGGCAAAGCCAATACAAAAATAATGATCATGACAGCTGCATAGAATTTATACAGTGCCGCTGTTGTGACCAAACATTCATTCTCGGCTGTCGTTTGATTCATCGTCTATATTCTGCACAGAATATACAGAATACACTATTCACTTAATAGCTACTTTGTGCTAGACAAATGCAATGAAATGCCAGAATGCCTTCTAAATTTCAGCAAAGTTACTTCACCAAAAAGCAATGAACCGTCGCTCCACAAGCTGCAACAAGACTTAAAGAAATTCCTCCCAAACAAGTTTTGCAAACTCCAATCATCCAAGTTCTTGTTTCTTCTGGGATCTTCAGGGTATTGAGCACCAAAAACACTCCTGTTCTTTAGCGCTCTTGTTTTTTCTTTTGTTTTTGTTTTACAAATATAGAAAGAACGTCCAAGGTATGGAATCAGTTCACAAAGTGCTCAACATAGCAGAGCACATAGCAAGACATACAACTGCTCTGTGGGTTGGACTGTTCAGACTTGTTTTCTAAGCTCCTCCTTACAGCAGAGGGAGTGAGTCACCAGCTGCATTTCCACAGTCAAACCAACAGCACTTTCTGGCCCTCATACTGAAACTAAGTGTATGGTCTACTCTAAAGTCATACAAATCCCATTCCCATATCTGCAAGTTATACAGGATCACTGAAATCCATGTTAAATGATCTGATGATAATCATGCCAAGTAGGTAGAACTGAAGAAATGCTCCATCTATTGATTATCCACACAGCGAACAAAAACATCACCAACCACTCCCTTGTCTTGAATTTCTTCTAAAAACATTTTCCCAGGGGGTGGAGCTAGAGATGGAGCTCCCAAATTGCATTATGGGTAGGGATGGGTAGAATTCCAACCAGTATCAAATATAATATAAGCAGAACTACCCTAGCACTACCCTGGCACAACGCCAGGCAAGTGCTTCACAAACAATCTCAAAGTATGCTAAACATGTCTGAGTGAGGGAGTTTTGGATGAGATTCTCCACAGACGATGTTGAAGTACATCCCTGGGAATTGCTTGCAGATTTATGCACGGGACCGTTGGGACTGTTATCTTATATGTGAGGAACAACCAGCATCCCATCCTGAGGGAGAGACATTTTTAAATGTAAAATATCCATGCAAGGCCCAGTGTTTTCACTTAAGCCTTGCATGCCTGAAGTCATTCTACAATGTTAATGGCCAGTCCAGACTTGTCCCAATCTCCTGAGTCCCTCTTACAGCTGGGGAATACTTCTGAAAATACTTCTTAAAAAGTGACTTTTTGTTCTGTAGATACATCCTCTCAATTGGTTCTGTTAAAAGCAACTTGTGTTTGTTTATGATTGACAAGAACTTTCACTTTTATTTAAAGGGGATGAAACACTAAAAACGATGTCATATTGTGGATGATGTTATTTTCATGAATGTTCTTCATCTTTTCTTTTGGGGGATGAAATCAAAAGTAACAGCACATGGCGAAAATATGTGTAAAAAAAACTTTTATTGTTGTGCACTAGATTTATGGAGTGGTCTAACTATTGACATGTGTTGGCAAGATTTTGGTTGATACTTTAGAAAGTTTAGAGTCATGGTGTTCTGTAATTCCTGTTAAAACTGTTTTAAAACTGTTTCAGAGCGCCTCGTCCTTTGTATCTTGTTGTTTTTTTCAAAATGAGGAAAAGGCTAATATTTAGCATCTCTGCGATTGTATGCAGACCCTTGGATCAACGCAGAACATATTTACCAATGTTAGCGAACACTACAAACTAGCTTCCTTATCAACCAGTAAATTAGATTCAACGCAAGTCCAACTGAATGTGCCAGGGGTTGGTTGCTCCCAATACAAAGTTAATGGTGCTGCTGAAGCAGTGTGCTGATATTCTAGATGCATCCTTGGATATAGACCACCTAAGTGTCACCTGATCACATCTGGATCCATCACAGTTTTCTTTAACAGGATTATTTGTGTATGGAGTATTTGTTTTCTTTTACTCAATCATCTCGCCCTTTGAGTATGTATAGCCAAGACAATGCAAGCTAGTCTCTTCAAGTGAGTCGTTACCAGCCATAGATAGATTTACTTTCATCTATCTATGGCATTAGTAGTGCAGTGCATCATGGGAGTTATAAATGCGGCCAAAATTTATTTAAAAGTTAAATTATCGCGCCTCATTTAGCCCGCAGGCCTTGTGTGTAAGTGAAAATAAACAGAGCATTTGGGTTTGGCTTATTATTAAGTACATTAAATACATTCAGATATCTCTTCATTCGGGTCTTGGTCATTTCATCTTAGAACTGTTTCAAATTATTATTAGATAAGATAGTACTTTATTGATCCCAGATTATCATTAATATATCATATATCAGCCCTTTATGGCTTATGGTGTGAAGCCCTTTGAGTCTGTAACTGTGATTAAGGGCTATACAAATACAATTTGTAAAATTGACATGACATATATATTATATGACCTTTCTTCTGGCTTCTTTCTTCTTCTTTTTTTTCTTTATTCAATATATATTTTTAAAGGTGCAACATGTAAGATTATTATTTTAAAACAAATACACAATTACAACAACTACAATTATAAACAGTATGGGCAGAAATAACAGTTTTGACGTTATGTCAAAGATGTCTATCAGTCCAACATGAGAGGATGAAGAAGTAGCGCTGCCCAGAGTGCATATTCTAACCTCTTGTCAATTATGTTGAAGGTACACTGAAAGATGTAATGCTGGCTCTAACTTACCAGATCACTTGAAGGAGAAAAACTTGACGACGCCATAGCACAGATTCACTGTAAACAGTAAGCTTTATGCTATATTCAGTCGATGCATTTGGGGGGAGGGGGAGGGGGAAGGAGGAGGGACTGTGCATTTCCTTGTTACTTAGGGGTGGACACCACAACTTTCTGGTAATATGCTGCCCCCAACTGTAATTCGACAGTTGGCCAAATCTTACACATTGCACCTTTAAAGCATAATTACAGTTTGGTAGAGGTTTGGGTTGTGTAGTTACCTTGCCATGATGTAACTCCAAATATTGGCGAGATATCTTCAATAGTTGCTCCGTAGATTCAAACTTGATAATCCAAAAGTGTAGCATTTTTTTCTGTCTCCCATTGACTTACATTGCACGGCAAAACAGCTCTAAAAGTCACACTTTTAGCACAAAAACGAACGTGGATTCTTGGAAATAAAAATTTCAACTTTGTGTTGATTTTACTATTTGAATTAGGAAGATGATCCGGTAGTTAGCTTCAGAGACCAAATCACAGTGTTTGTTATATATATACGCCCCGTCGCTAGCACAAGTTGAGAGACGCTTTATGTATTCAGTATATCTACGGTGAGGGGATGAAGAAAAGAGTACCTTTACCGATCAGTAAACAGATGGAAAAAACATTGAACCGGGTTTTGTTATTTTATACATTGGCAGAATCTGCTTTTTTCACTTTCGTTTGTGGACTAAAAGTGTGACTTTGAGACCTGTTTCGCTGTGCAATGTAAGTCAATGGGGGAGAGAAAAAAACGCTACACTTTTGGATTATCAAGTTTGAATCTACAGAGCAGCAACTGAAGATATCTCACCAATATTTGGAGTTACATCATGGCAAGGTAACTACACAACACAAACCTCTACCAAACTGTAATTATGCTTTCAGAGCTTTTTGTGCCTTTATGGACAGGACTGTGACGAGAGACAGGGAATTGGGTTGAAGAAGAATAGGAATGACATGTAGCATTGGACAAGATGAGATTTTTTATCACAGAAACTTTTTTTCCCTTCCTCTTTTTGGACGATGACAAACCTCCCCTTTCCTGCACCGCCCTTTAAGAGTGATGGTCCATGTCTGGTCTGACGCACAGCAGGGAACAATACTTTGACAAATACCATATTCATTTTTGTCATTTGTTTATTTCTTCACTTCTCAATTACTTATTGCACCTTTAATAAATACATATTGTATGCAAACATTTGTATTTTGATACTATTTCTGAAGTTGTTATATTGTTCAAAAAAAAGAAAAAGAAAATTGTAAAAAAAAAATAAACAAATAAATACATATTGTAATTGTAATAACTGGGTAAATAATGGAAAATTATCTTGCAGTATACATTTCTCTATGGCATAATGTAGGCCTTTCTGGCCCGTCTGCCTCCAAAAGCTGAAAGGAGCCTCTTGGGGAATGTCTTTCACAGTGACAGCATCGTTTTCCTTGCTCTGGGCAGCTTGTTAGCAGCAGTAACTACAGGGGCAGGCCTTAGCTATAGGTGAATTAACCCTTACTGTTCCTCTTCAGACAGTTGCTCCACTGTAGAAACGGAGCAGGAGAAACCAGAGCCCCTGATCCCCGTTCCAGAAGGAGCCTCTGAGCCCAGGAGCCATGCTTCCAGCGGGGGACTTCATGGACCGCTCAGGGGAACCAGGTGGCTAAGCATTTCCTTGCCGTTTTCTACAAAGCACTTTGCAAACAGTGCTCTTAAAAAGGAAATAAACAGACTGACCGGTTTGACCTGCTCTTCAAGGCGGAGCCCATCAGCAGTGCAGGAGCGGGATATCATCGAAGAGCTTGTGGATGCACCGCTCGAAACCAAGGAAACACACAGGGTATTGTCCCTTTGTTGACTGTAGTTTAGTTCCACATGGAAGGTCTATTTTAATACATAATACATATAGCATCACTACATTCCATGTGTAAGATACAAATGATAAAATAGCAGCCGTTGCTCTTGAATAATTTGATTCCTGAATAGATAAAGATCATAGTGAATGTAAAGCTTTAGAGTATTTTTTATGAATGACTCTAAACATGGATCTCATGGCACATCATATCTTCTCAGGGCAGTGCTGTAGGGAGAGGGTTGAGGGAGCAGGAGGGCAGCAGAGGACGTGAGAACCAGTCATCACTAACTTGTCCCAGATGTGGCCCAGATTTTCACTGGTCCCAGACCACAAGCGAGTACGGCACAGAGATCCAAGGGCAGCATCAGCCTCCTCCTCAGTCTCAGCCTCCTTCTCAGTCTCAGCCTCCTCCTCAGCCTCCTCCTCAGTCTCAGCCCCCAAGACGAAGCCCCATCGCTCAGCCCCGTCGCTCAGCCCCCACCGGACCCCTTCTCTGGCCCCAGCCAGGTGCCCCACTGCTTCCCCAGGCTCAACTCTGTGACATGCTTCCACCCACCAGAAAAACAATGTGCCATGTTCCACGAGGACAAACATGTATGGTGGAGAACTCAATGGAGGAAAAACAACGATACATCCTTGCAGAGAAGAGTGAGCTATGTAGCCATCTGTTGGAAGACATGCTGTGTGTTAAACACTCAAGACAACAGGAGGCTAGTGATGCAGCGGCTGGGGGTGAAATGGTTGACCAAACAAACAGTCAGCCTGTGTTGAAGGCTGGTACGGAAAAACAAATGAGATGCTTCTGGAATACCTCGGAGGAGCCAGGAACCCAAAACAAGGCATTAGTGTCACGGGGCTGCATCCACATTGTGCCCCGAGCCGGTCTGGAGCAGCATTATGAAGTGACTCCCCCTTGTCCAAACACTGCAATGTTCCCGCAGGCCAGCAGGAATCAGGAAGTTGTTCTTAGTTTTAAGATCATGAACGGCTGCAGAGTCAGAGGCCTAAAGATGGAAACCTCACTCTCACAAGACTCTGCGGGAACTAAAACAGATTTCCTGGCCTGCCGATGTGACAAAACCAAGAAGCCCAAAAGCCCTGGGACTACAAACACTTCAAGATGGGCCAAAGGTCAACAACGGGCCAAGACAAGATCGTCCTCTTTTCCCACTTCTCAAATCAAAAGAGGGCTTGTGTCGACACCTCACAAGTCCAAACAAAGACCCATGCATTTCTCTGCAAACGCTAAAACAATGAAGAGTGCCAGCAGCAGCATAGATATTAAGGATATCCCAGAATACCATTGGCCTGGGAGTCTCAACCCCCATCTAGAGCTGTCAGAGGATGACAGCAGTGCCAGCAGTGCTTCCAGCAAGGTGGACGTGGAAGCCATGGGGTTCTCTAGGCCGCGCAGGCTGGACCCAGGCCCCAGACCTGACCTCGATCCAACAAGAGATCTTCTAGACTCTTCATCATCCTCTTCCTCCATCTCCTTAACCTCCAGCGGCAATGGTGAAGAAAAATTATTAGAACTATTTTAATATCCAGCAGATGCCATAGTCATCATGTGGGCATGTTGCTGTAGCCTTTTTGTTGCCACTTTCAATGTAACTCATCATAAAATGTTACCTGAATAATCCAATGATGGACTTTAGACATCATTGGATTGCTTTAACATGCCTTTTCAAGTTCATAGGTTGGCTTAATAATAGAATAATACATAATTTCTTACCTTCTCAAAAATAAATAACCCTTGTTTTTGTCTAATACACAGGAAATGACATTTCACAAAGACTTTCAGATCCAGAATGGCATTTCTACTCAATGGAGGAAATAATAGAGACTTCATGTGGCTGCCACAGGTAAAATCACTGAACTGCAAATGTATGATAGTGATTGTTTGATCTGTTTATTTCTTATAAAATAATCACTATCGTCTACATCCTTGTACTCAGGAAATGTGTGCGAGGATGTTGAATTTTTATCTTCACTATACGAAGAAAAAGACTAACCTATCTGGGGACATTTTAGTGATGATTTATCTGTGTGTGTGTGTGTGTGTGTGTGTGTGTGTGTGCGTGTGTGCATGTGTGTTCTATGCAGGTGTTGCTTTAATGTTTTGATTTTACTTTTACTACAACATGATAATAGTATATTGTAAATGCTAATAATTATGATTAGTGAGTATGATGTTACATTAAAATAAGTCTACAATCCTTGGTCAACGACAATGTACTGAAGAAGAAGTAGTACACAACACCACAGACGGTAACACGTGTTTTGGTAGAGAACAATCTATCGTGGGGAGAGAGATACTGACACACAGGCGGGAAGGAGTCACTGATGGCCACAGAACTGCCACTGCAGAGCAACAGGAAGTGTGTGTTGCAATAAACCAACAGCATCCTTACAAGGACACCCAGGTTGGTCCCTTTCTAATAGTTTAGCTGTGTGTGTACGTGCGTGTGCGTGTGTGTGTGTGTGTGTGTGTGTGTGTGTGTGTGTGTGTGTGTGTGTGTAACATAATAAGACTTTTAATGCAGACTTTAGAGAGTTGATAGGTCAATACATTTACCACACTGAGTTAAAGAAAAAAATAACGTTGGAAACAGTACAACTAAATGCAGTAAACTCGGAGAATATGGCATATCGTGTATATAGTGAATGAATGTAAGTAGTAAAGTAAATATAATGTTAAAAAAAAGTCAAACTAACAAGTCTTACCTCTTTGCTATTTCGCCATAACGCAGCTGGAGTTTAGCTTGCAGGTCATGCTGTGAGGAAATAAAATGTCAAGTTAACTAGTTGCATATATTATATATTATATTATATTATATTGTAACTGTAAAGGGTACTGCATGTATTCTCTATGAGCTATGCTACATTGGCCTGTCTCTCGTAGCCTTTGTGAATCTAGTGGTTCAAGTGCTTCCCAGCAGTCAAAGCACATATATATCCGCATTGCTCGCACAACGTGGTGTTTGTGTGTATATCATTTCATTAATATCGGTGTTTATTGCGCTTACCCCTGATAATAAATTCCGCAACTTCTGGACAATCTTCGTAGCAGTGGCCATGATCACTGTTGTGAAGGGCACAACTGTTCCTCTGCAGCGCACTCTCCCTCTTCAGTGCATTACCGCCGCCTAGCGCCGTGGAGTGGTATAGGCCTAGTATCTTCTCATCATTATATTGTTATATTATATTTTTTTAAGTTGACGTAAGAAAAAGTACTTATTTCTGCCCACTGCCATCATACTGTAGAAACCTAATGGCAGATAACAGATCTAACCTTAAGCCACAAGTGTCCAACTGTATTCTATTGTCAAAGTCAAAATGTTTTATTACAAAATGTGCAGTATGGCCTATATTTCCATTCTTATGACAAGGCAAGGGTCATCTTGTACTACAAAAACACACAGTAGTGCCAATAAGTAATATAGCAACAGCAACAACTCCACAGCTGAAATCCTGCTCGACCGTCAAACTCTCCAAATAGACTTTTAAGCCATTATCTAAGGCTAGGACATGGTCTTGAATATCTGCTCGGCTCTCGGGCTAGTCTATTTCAGTGTTCAGTTGTTGTGTTTAGAGTATGAAGACACCACAAAATCTCATAAATTGCACATTCTCTGCAATAGGAAGTGACATCACTTGGTTATAAGTTCTTGGGAAGTATCTGGGAACATTACATTACCACCTTACATGATGCATTCATGTTACGTTTTAACTGAAAGTTACTGCTCTACTATATCAATGAGAGTATCAATTGTACTTAAAATGTTTGCTTGTAATGCTACTATGCATGTCTATTATGGCACCCATTGCACTCCTAACCATCCCTGGAAGGAGGAATCCCCCACTCTGTGTTCCTTCTCAAGGTTTCTTCCTTGATAATTAAGGGAGGTTTTTTTTTTCTTGGGGGCTAGGGTTAGGTTACAGGCCCTATATCATAAATATAGGGCCTGTAAAGCCCTTTGAGACTGTAACTGTGATTAAGGGCTCTACAAATACCTACTTGACTTGAACCCTGCATAAAGCCCATCCACTCATGGCTGAATAAAACCAACAGATTTCTTCCACACTAATTCAACTTGGCCTGTGTAATCTTTTTTGAAAGTGACTGCTGCAGTTTAAAAGTCTCATAGTTCAAGTTTATAGTAGAAACAAACTCGACAGTTAGAAGATCACCAATCTTCTCTAGGATAAACAATAGTTTCAACAAATGTCTATAAACAGACATATATATTTTACACTAGAATATTCTAGCTCAAATTCTGATAGTCGGTTTCATTGAGTTTAAACACACACACACACACACACACACACACACACACTGACTCTAAACTCACTCCTTTATGTAAATACAAGTTTATTGCGGACATAAAAAATAGATACATGAATATACAACACAGAGACGGTTAGTGCCGACTTGGTGACGGCACTGAAGGGCGTCATTATTAAGACAAAGAAGAAGGCACTTTATTTCGATCATCCACTTTAGACCAGACATACATCCAAAGCTGTTGGTGAAATGTCAGGAGGATATCACTACCCAATCCACAGGGAATCGGTTGATATCAACCAAGGTAGGGTTGCCAGATCTGATAAGAAAAACACACTGGCTGCAATAGCCTTTTTTTTTTTACTAATCTGGCAACACTGTCTGAGTTGACAATCAACCATCCCTATCCCAGCTTTATACAATATCTGTCCATCCACACACAAAAAAACAAGAAGGTCAAAACAGGAGAAAAAGGATGCATCTGCATGAGTGTGGACATGGCCACTGACACAGGAGATAAGATACGTGTCTACACACTGCAGTAAACAATCTAAATAAAGATGGAGGTTCACGTGACCAGAGTGCAAAACAGGCATGAGACTCCAACTCCCAGAAAGGTTAGCGACACAAGAAGGAAAACACCGTAACGATAACCGTAAAACACCATGTACAGGGCAGGGGAACCAAACAAATAACAAATAATAAAATAATATCAACACATAGGACATGTGACAAGATATAAATACATATATATATATATATATATATATATATATTTAGATGGACGTATATATAAAATTTCCAGTGGAGTTTTCGTATTTAAGATCCAGTTATGTTTAAAGTCTTCCTGGGCTGAAGCTTCACTCTGAGGGCCAGGTTCGCTGAGGACTCGTCGGGCTTCTGGGCTGAGCTTTGGGGCTTCCCTGAAAAACACACACAGAGAGACAGCAACATATTAAATTTCTGTCTTAAATAGGGTAATGAAGAGAAATTACTGTTGTACTTTTCGCTAAAATAAAAGTCTATTAATTTCTTGAATGGGTTTTCTTTTTTTTTTTTCTTGTCCTGATCAAAGCCGCAGTAGTGAGGTATGGCCTCTAGGGGTCAGTATTAGACAACATGCCAGCACACCACACACAAAGTGATCGCTACCCACTACAAGTAGAGGGCAGGCAGCATTACTCATGATCCAGTAATGTAGTGAGGTTGACCCTCGGCTTCCACTAGCTAGCCAGTGATAAAGCAGCCATTGTTTGCAGAGTGTCTCGGCATCAGGGTGTAGACCTAAAGTCTTAAACCAACGAACCCCAACAACAAATGGTTGTCAAAACCCACAACCCCCCTAACCGGAAGAATGAGTATCCTTAGTGGCTAAATATCATTTGTTGTTGTTGTTCGAGCTCACCATTTTTCAGGTCATCTTAGAGATGCCGAGTTACCAACAGAAGCCTACAGACTGCAGATTTTTCAAATAGTTGATGTTTAGTATGTCTTCCACATGGAACCCCAGTGTTTCCATATGGAAGACATGTGTCGTATCCACCGACAGGATGTATGGCAGCTTGTGAGAGGAGAAGAGGAGGACAGGAAGAACCGAGAGCAGAAGATCAGAACAGGAGGAGAGGGGAGAAGACGAGAGGAAGGAGAGACGAGGAGAGGGCAGAAGAGGAGAGGAAAGAGAGGAGAGGGTAAAAGAGGAGATGAAAGAGGAAATGGAAGGGAGAGCAGGAGAGGAAAGAGAGGAGAAGACAGGAGAGGAAAGAGAGGAGAAGAGGAGAGGAAAGAGAGGAGAAGACAGGAGAGGAAAGAGAGGAGAAGACAGGAGAGGAAAGAGAGGAGAAGAGGAGAGGAGGGGAAATGAAGGAGAAGAACGAAGAGAGGAATAGGGGGAAAGAGGAGGAGACACGCACCAGGGCCGTCTTAGCGTAGTTCATGTGGGCGTAGAGCAGCACAGCGGTGTCATTGTGGGACGCCTCCAGAGCGATGGACAGAGCGTTGCTGCCATCCTGCAAACAAGAGAGAGAGAGAGAGAGAGAGAGAGAGACAGAGAGAGAGAGAGAGAGAGAGACAGAGAGAGAGAAAAAGCGAGACGGAGGAAAACAGAATCTTTGTTGAATCTTTGTACACAGTATCAAATAGTCCCAGCCTGCTGATGGCTACTTGATTAGTATTATTATCATTATTATGCAGAAACAATCAACATTTTCTAATTCAGACGCTTGTGATGCAGGAACAGTTGTACAGCCCTTCATCTGGAAGGACTTCAGAGGCCCGCATTAGAAGGCACACACCCCTAAACCGTAAACCCTGAGGGCCGCCCGAACAACTCCCAGAAACCCCAGTGGCAGAGGGAGACGTGAGGCAGAGGACAAGGGAAGGGAAGCCAGGATATTAGGAGGAGTAACCCAGAGTCCCCCGAACATGGCTTAAAACAACAACAACCAGATCCACATCTGCTGCAGCTGGAGAGGGAGAGACATAGAGAGAGAGAGAGAGAGAGAGAGAGAGACAGAGAGAGAGAGAGCGAGACAGAGAGAGAGAGACAGAGAGAGAGCGAGAGAGGGAGAGACAGAGAGAGAGACAGAGAGACAGAGAGAGAGAGAGCGAGACAGAGAGAGAGAGACAGAGAGAGAGAGAGAGAGAGAGAGACAGAGAGAGAGAGACAGAGAGAGAGAGAGAGACAGAGACAGAGAGAGACACAGCGAGAGAGAGACGAGAGAGAAGAGAGAGAGACAGAGCAGAGGTAAAGAAGATGACCAAGGTGTGTG
>OMNO01065951.1:4814-17417 GCA_900303215.1 Trachyrincus scabrus
TGCGTTTATCTATTGTGCTTACTTTAATGTTATATATTTACTCTGTCTTTTTACTTCAAAGACCTTGAAACATTCTTAGCTTCTATTTTGATTGTCTACCGCCCTCTCTCTCTCTCTCTCTCTCTCTCTCTCTCTCTCTCTTTCTCTCTCTCGCCTTCGTTACGCTCTCTGTGTCAAATGAACTAAGTTTTAGAGCCTGAATACAACCCTGAAATCAGAGCTACTGCAGACAATGAGTGCACTCGAATCAAAACGTGCGTTTCAATCAGAACAGGGGCCAATTCATTTGGAGTGGGTGCCTTCCTATGTCATGTCATGCATAGAAATGAAACAACTTCATAACCGCCTACACTATTTCAGATGAACCGGGATGTGAGTAATAAGAAAATAGTATTGAAGGAATGTGATTCAAGTCCTTGGGTACAACCGTTGTCAAGGCAACAGCCAATGAAACTCAAAGGGGATGCGATATCTATGCAATGGCACAGAATTACCACAAAACATTGTTAGGAATATATATTATATAATTTTTTGGTTTAGAAATGTAACAACTGCATGGACGGAGTGTCGTATACTTTATGCATTCATTCCCATGAATGCTGGATGTTACTGGCTAACCTACTTTTATCACAGGGAGATGTTATGTACCACATAGAGAGCTCAGTGAAGTTGGCCAGCCAGAGCCCTGTCAAATGACGCTCTATGTAGCAAGCATTGCAACGAGGGGCCAGGTAAAACCTTTCCTCTCTCCGGCCACCTTTTTGTTCTGCAGTATTCCTGCCTTTCAGTCTTGTTTCTTTTCATGTTTTACAAGCATTTATAGTAATCTTTCAATAATGCAGTCCAATCTCTCAGTTTTTTTTTTTACTCTCTGGTTTTCTGAATATATGATGTCTGTTGTCAGTTTTCTTATTGCTGCTAGTTTGGCAAAGCGTTGTTTAACATGTAATTGTTGAGATTGTCTCTGCTAATGTATATACTCACTATCAGACAGCCATATTAGTTTACACATGCAAAAGTAATACAGTTTTGCTTAAATGAACGCAAATATTTCAGATAATCCGTAATTTGTCAATCAATGCACTCGCCTTATTCAATTACAGCACAATTACCAATGTGAGTGTAATGATCAGGCTA
Source organism: Trachyrincus scabrus (assembly GCA_900303215.1). Lineage (NCBI taxonomy): Eukaryota > Metazoa > Chordata > Actinopteri > Gadiformes > Macrouridae > Trachyrincus > Trachyrincus scabrus. The sequence continues at coordinate 5,952 of OMNO01065951.1, forward strand.
TAAACATTGAATCACATGACAGTTAAAGTTGCAAACAACATTGGGGGGTACCAGAATCAGGACACAATGAAGATCTGATGTTCTTAAGAGCATGCAAAAGTTTACAGAGGAATATACAGCCTCACCTACAATACAATAGTAAGCCAGCAAACAACAAAAAGGGGTCCTTCAAACTAGATTTATTTTGGAGTTAATGTTTTGGTGCTCTTTAGCTCAACTATTCCTGGCAGACTGGAAGACAGGGTTCAAGGTTTGGGTAGCTTGCCATCAAGCTGTCATGCTGTATCCCAGCAGCAAAACAATCATGTTAAAAAAACAGACCCATTGCTTGTGTCACACTACTGTAGAGGCAGTCATAACCTCATAGAAAATACCACATCTTGCATTTCACATTTGGCAAACCTCACAATGCTGTACTGCCAATCAACCAACAGAACGCAATGAATCCCTTTAAGACTAACAAATGGTTATATAAATATTGAATGACATCTGATTGTAACCCCCTTGTGGGCCAACATCTCTCTAGATCTCCATTTTCATTAATTCTGAATTATATATATATATTATATCGTCGCTGTCACGCAGAAAACCTCCTATCTCCATAATTCGTAATTTTTATTATTTTTCATTTAATTTTTCATTAGTCACCCTTTATGTCTGTCTGTGGGTTTTACACATTTTAAACGAATAAAAAGTATTAAAAAGAGCTTGTGACTAAACCTTGTAACTCCATTGGATCCTCAAACAGGCAGTAAAACCTCATAGCTCCGCCTATGAGATTTTGCCGCCTCCATACACAGCATTAGTAGGCAGTTGTTTGGAGACCGTCTCTGGTTGTTTGCAATGCAAAAGCTGCAATGCAAGGCTAAATAAAGAACTGGCTGTTTGAATAAGTACAGTGTTTACTTCACTCAAGAAACACAAAATCTATAAAGGCTAATGTTTTATGTATTTGAGGCTTGAGATGTGGGAGCGGAGAAGAGTGCAGGCAAACCACGGTAGGTTGGAGTGCAGTTTAGTATAGCACTTAATCTTTTATAACAAGAGATTTTGGCCAAGTGTATTCAACTACAGGAAACATTGAGCGCACACATACACTTTGTAACCTGCAAGTTGATGGTAACGTAACACGATGCACTTACTGCCTCAGATGCGACCATTCTAATCAACGACGGACAAAACACGTATCTCGACATTCACTGTTCAAAAACCTTGTAACTCCATTTGAGCTTGATTTTGGCACAATAACGATAATATAATGACACATGCAAGTATTTGACCTTATATAAATTGTGTATAAAGATACAATACCAACTTTGACAACTGTGTTAAATTATTTTAAAAACATTTTTTTTTTTTCATTTCCTGAAAATTAACGGTTTTGGACATACAAGGTTTCCGGCCGACAGCCGGAATATTATGCAAATAAAAACTGTTATTGATTGCTTCTCTCCCAATTCCCCACGGAAACTATTGTGGCTTAGGGTTAACAATGTAGGGGGGTCTGGGGGGAATCATCCCCTAGGAGAATTATTGCAGAATTCTCTCCATTTTAACACATTTTGAGATTGATCTAAGGATCAAAATCACTGAACAATTTTACAGGAAAAAAAAGTTGATGTATTTATTGATTTTTGAGGAGAGGCCCCTGGTGGCTTGGGGGCCCTAAGCCATCAGTTATACGGCTTATAGCTAGAAACGGCCCTGTGTAATAGTAGAGGCAAAAACAGGTGTAGCTTATTAAGTACATTTTGGGTCTGTAGGCATGCCAGCGCCCATAATTAACTTCATGAGGTACACCTGTGTTCACCCATACTATTACACCTGAACGTGTACATTTTAACGTAGAAACAGCCAACTCACCCAGGAAGCCAGTTGCTTGCTCCTTTATTTACAGACATTTATGAATACATGCATCGTAAAATTGATTGGAGTGTGTGAGCCGCTCTAATGACAATCGGAGGGTGTGGCTATAACTGAAGGAGTTTTTGATTGGCTAATGTTAGGTAAACATTGGTTGCAAAGGCATAGGGTTGCAAATACCATGGATTTCTATGGAAATTACATTTTCAAACTCCAACACCAATCAGCATGAAACTTGGACATGAAACATGTAGCATCAATAACTGGGACTTCTCCATACATAATTTGTAGATTTATCAAATGAACAAGATGGCCACCAAGTGCTTTTATATGATAGGCCATGCACACAATTTGGAATCATCCCTATATTGTAGATATGGGTTAGTGGTGTCTTTTGGAGCATATGTGTCAAGTTTGGTGATGATTGATCATGCTGTGGATATGCAGATATGAATATATAGCATTTACCACGCCCCCTTTTGGTTTATGTAGATACGGCTCATACAGAGTGTTGCTGGGGTAGTCCCTGACACCTGCAGCAAATGTCATAGAGATAGGGTGATTTGTCATGGAGCTATAACCACTTAACCAACCCTTGTTTGAGAGGTTAAGTGAAAGGTCACACCCACTTAAAATGTAATTGGTCAATGGTGGTCATATTGTTTACGAAATTCAATAAACAAAATGTTTATTGTTTGTTTAATGTTTGTTTGTTAAGACTGATATGTTGAAGCTTCATTAATGGTCTTCTTGACTTTTTTGTTCAGTGTGGTTGGTTGCACCTGTGTACCATGTTTGGTACTTCTAGGACACCTGTAGTGGAAGTCATGAACTGTTAACGGGACTGAATTTCCAACCGGCTCCACCACCCCCTTGCCTTGCTCAAGAACCCTGGCACTGCATGGGAGCTTGAGTTTCATTGGCTGTTGCCTTGACAACTGCTGTACCCAAACACCTGCATCATATTCCTTCAATACTATTTTGTTATTACTCACAAACTCTACCTAGGAGGATCCACCCTCCACCTGTCACCGGTTTAAAAAAAGATTTCGCACAGCAGTGCTAATGACTGCGCTAACACGTAATTAGTTAGCCAGGTGCCTCTTTACGACCGCCACTTACTCTAAATGTACAGTTTACCGTGCTAGATCCATGGGCTCATTAATGCAAACATCCCACATTTGGCACAACATGGGGAATAAATGGCCATGCGTGTTATTCTATCCCAATAAACAGATTGACTGCTCTGCACATTGTTTTTAACAATGTGCAGAGCACAGAGCACAGCAGTGAAAGTACTCATTAGCTCAGTGTATTTGTGAAGGGTTTCCAGGAATCAAAACAGTGCACTTACAAATTGATCATTACTATGGCATTGACATGGCATGAACACTATACGCTGGGGTCCTTCTTTGTTTGTTTGTTTGTTCCTTTGTTCCTCCTCTGCCGTTATACAACTGAATGGATGCTGAACATACATACATATAAACAGCTCAAGGCTAACTGTGCATACTGCTAGAGCGCTCATGTATGGTGCTTGAAGTGGTTTCATTTAAACATCCTATTGAGGGCTCATACATTACAGTCATTACCATAAGCAATTTGGTTGAAACACGCTACTGTCTTCAAGTGAGATAAGAACCACTTGTTTCTTCCGACGCTGATAAATGTAGTGTTTTGTTAACATCCATCTAGATAATTACCAATTAGGCCAATAGGCCGATTAAGTTGTTCAATCTTACAGGAAAATAAAACATTGTGGATCTAGTGTGTATTTTACTTTGCATGTACACAAAATCACGTCTGTCAAAATGGACATTCAGAGAGGGCATGTGTGTGTGTGTGTGTGTGTCAAAACACACAGAGAAACTAACATGTGTAGGCTAACATTAGGCCCATAGCTGTGGTTAGAATGTGATGCCAGTATTACAGTATTTGTTCGCATGGTGTCCAAGTGAAAATGATGCTTTTCCTCCAGTGAAAATGGAGGATACAAATCATGCGAGGAGCTGCGTGATGGATTTGTTTTAGATCAATATGAACCACACTGGGGTAATCTCGGATAACTGATATGTTATGATCATATAATCACATTTTCATGATATTCCTTCATGTTTGAGACAGTGATTCGAAGGACGGTTGCTTAGCTGAAGATGTGCCACATGGTACTGTCTGTGTCTTGTCACCACAATATCATGCTTAATAGGAACAATAAGAGTAAAGAGCACAATCAAATGTTCTTCAGCACTCTCGTCCAGAGACAAACAGCAAGTCTGCATCACTTTGCATCACATTAATTATGTGTCCTAGACTTGAATTTTAGTTTGCCCAGGAAAGTAATGCCGTCATTTATTCTGAAGTAGGATCTTTTGCTGCAGGAATTAATTGTATTCTTCATGTAATAAATAGCACAGAGGCAAACTTGAGCCCGGACATCGTTTGTTATAATTATTGCACCTAATGGAACACAGGAGAAAGCATTTACAATGTTTTCTCCTGTGTTCCGTTAATTTTATAATTTATAAGTTGCTGAAGCAGGGAAACACCACTTGCCAATTACCGGAGGAGGAAAGTAGGAAAGTTGATTTTCTGAGTTTGTGCGTGTCCCTATGTTTAATTGTAATGTATTCTTGGTATTTTAGTCTTTCACCTTGAATGTCTAAGTCTTCCACAGCCGAACAAATAGCAGAGGTTTTTCAGTCAACTATCGCGATGCGCAAGTACTTGTCAGCAGAGGCCTAGACAACGAAGCAGGGTTTAGGGTTAGCGAGGTAACTTAAGTTTTAACCCTGGGTTTTTCAATGTCACGACGGTGGTTCACTTTTTACCGGGGTACATCACCATGGTAACTTATGCTGCACACCATGTTCGAGATGACCAATCAATTCTCTTTGAAAATGGCATCACCATTTCGAGAAGATCCCGTGGACCTCGGTGTGCAAATAGTGAGAGGGTCTCTTAGGAAGGCAAGAGTTTTTAGACCGACAAAACCCTTTCCCTGACGAGTATCTATATGAAAGATATAGATTCTCAGCGGAGGGAATGGCTTATCTTTGTCAGTCTCGCAGACTGTATGCATTGGCTTGTGTCTTTTTGCTACAGGTACTTTTATGTATGCTGTGGGTGATGCGGAGAACCTAAGCAAAAACACGGTCAGCCGCGCAATTCGCAAGGTGGTTAGTAGTAAATAATCCCTCCCTGTTTTGGCACTTCCTGTTCTGGTCCCCCATTTCCTTGTTCAAACTCTGTGGTATCAGTTGAGAGAACCAATCAGAGACATACTATGCAAAAACAAGGGCCAATGGGTATCAATGGAAAGACAGTGAGTCGTGAACATGAACAATTAATGTGTGTCATTGTGTTCAAACTCTGTGGTATCATGACTACCCACATATTGGATATCTAAATACACCTTCAGTGGAGGCCCTTGGGAGTGTTAAAGACTGCTTGGAGAAGATTGTCACCAAAAAAATACATAGCTAAAAAAAAAAATAGCTCAAATGAAAGAGAAATGTGTTAATGATGTCTATCTAAGTAAGGTATCTGATGCTATAAAGATTTGGGATGACAACACAAAACCTAAGGTGTTGCACCATACATAAAAATAAAAAAAATGTTCCAGTCGTGTATGGACACATGAGGCCGATAGACAAGTGAACAGATTCTGTAAGCTGTCGTCTCCTTTCATAATAATGATGTCTATATTAACGATAAAACCATATGGTTATGATACTTTCCACAATCCTATTGTATATATTGATATCAGAAATGGAACTTGTTGACATTTAATGTATTGTGTAATTCATAAATCAACTTGTGGAGTGTGTGTGTTGCTGGTGGCTGGTTTAAGCATGAGCCTCACGTGGTCCGAGTCAGATTGACTAGACTCTGGGGCTGGGTGAGGCTGCACACCTGTGGTGCATTGAGTGATCAAGGCCCACAGGTTAAAACCAGCCACCACCACAGGAGGGAGCGCAAACATGTTAGCAGTGTACCACCTGCTCTGCTTGCAAACCATTTGATCAACTCTGCAATAAACCGGTTTACTTCACAACTGTCCTGGTGTTGCCACTTTAGTGGCATGTAGCAGGGTCGACTGCTACACTACTGTAGAACAATAGTTTGAGTATTTCCCCACAACAAATCACCTTGGTGTGTAGACCTATCTTTAAAGTTGCATAACATTATGAATTAACACTGTGAATTAAAGTTGAAAGGTAATCCACAGTATAATAGTCTACTCATGCAATGTTGAAGAAATGTAAAACAGTCAAAGGCTTACTAGAAAAAAAAGAAGCATGAACTAGAGAGCGAGTCTAATAACCACATTTTTTGTTTGACGTAAGATATCTGGTTCGGTTAGCGTTCACACTGGACTTGGTCAAGCGAACCAAACAATGGAAACACATGTCACGCTGTTGAACGGGTTGCTTGTCTATTGGACAGAAAATCAGAGGGAAACTCACAGCGCTTTCTTGTTGCGGACAATAATAACGGAGCAACAACAACATTGTGCGGTCTTGGGTTTTTTAATTTTGCTTCGGTGTTTCTAGAAATTCAAAATACAAACCATTTCCACCATTCGGAATAATTTAAAAATGCCAGTGTTTTGTGAATGACCACAAGCAATGCCAGGCCATTTTAATGACCCCCTATCCTGACCCAAATGCAGGGCCACAAAATAAATTCAACATGGCCCTTACCAAAACAAGGGTCAGGATAGAAATGACTTGGAAATCTGAAAGCCCGCTTCAACTGCCTATGTGGGCTCAGAGTGGCCCCAGACCGGCCCCAGACAGGGCTTGCCAAATAGTCACAGCCTGTGTTGTGCTTCACAATATTGCATTCATACGGAAGGAGAGAGCCCCTCCTGTCAGCCAACAACCCCCTGATGTTTTGGACCCCATCACCCTAGACCACCCCACTGGCAGGGCTGTGAGACAGCAATTTTGCCTAAATAAAAAACAAAGGCCTTTTTTTGTCTTTATTTTTCAAAAATGTCTTGTTCTCCTGTTCCTAGGAACAAGGGAAAACATTTTTGTTTAATTGCTTCACTTTTTTGATGACAATTTTTTTTAACTTAATCTCAAGTTCTAATGTCCTCTTGCATAGAGACGTCACATTGTCTGCTCCAACCTGAAACAAATAGAACAATTGTGATCCTTTTGGCCTAGAAGTGGAGGCCATAGGCTCAGGGGGAGGACGATTTCCCTCTTCCTCCAAAATTAACATCATAGCAATAGAAGCAATTCATTCATTTTTGGATAGAGAGCAATTGAAGCAGTTATGCATCCCATGTCCAAACCACCACCATTAGCAAGTAATTAAAGATAAATCAATTACAGCCAGGTTTCCACACTCTCACCATCTGTGTTAAGATGGGCAAATTGAAAGCTGGACAAAATTGGTAACAAAAAACTAATGTGTACCCCCAAAGCTCTCTTTGAGCATACAGATGCTGTCTGGTCATCTAGGGCCTCCACCTGAGAAAATAAGAAATGTAAATGGTCTATTTAATCCATGATCAGCAACCACAGATGACATGCCAGTGTATATGACAAGCTGCTTACCTCTCTATGGAACAGTAGCATGTAAGTGGGTGGTGCCAGCAACAGCAATCCCCATCAACTGTAGAGAAAGTAAATACATTTGACTACTTACTCCTACAATAACTATTATATTATATAATTATTATGTTTTATTAGCAACCCAGTATTTTAACATTGACTCACTGAAACATACCCTGTACAAATGTTTCTTGTTGGGAGCTGCCAGTTCCACCAGGGTATGATGATACTTCCACCCCTTCCATCAAGGGGCAACCTTGATTATTGGAGAGGGCCAGCTCCTCAGCAGGAGTGTAGCCCCGTGGAGGAGGGGCCCCTCCAGTCTTCCTCGCTTTTTTCCTGCCATTTCATTGTTCTATAGGCTTTTGTATATATCGATATCATCCTAAAACAGAGACTGATTAAAGCACTAAAGCCTTGTACGTGTTGACCTTATACGATTTGCAAGTAAGCCTACTTTGACTTATGTTTTTATATTTGTTCTTTATTTGCTCCCAAGACCGTTTAACACTGCCGGGTTTGCAGCTGAAAGAATAAGGCTGAAAGTGTCTTAGTGTCTACGCAGAGGTGGGTAGGGTAACCAAAAACTGTACTCAAGTAAAAGTACTGTTACTTTGCAAAATCAAATACTCAAGTAAAAGTAGTCATCAAAATAACTACTTGATTTAGAGTACAAAAGTATTTACTGAAAATAATTGTAGTGAGTAAAGTAAAAGTCTTTTATTTGATGTGGATATGACTGGAATTATCGTATTTCAAACACAGATGGTCTTCCTCAGGTAAAGGTAAAGAAGTGAACGTACACCTGTCACCAAGTCATCATCTCCGGGTTAGATAACGCGCCACATATAAGACAAATCAGACTTAACATCTGAAGTCTGATGGCAGGGGAGCTGAAATCTGTGTGAATGGGGTGTTTCACTTACACTGTTTTTTTTTCGTGTGCGTAACTTGGTCTTTTAATGCTGTTAATGTTCACTCTTCTTCATCTTTTTCGAGCTTCTTTCGACGATCCTCTGGCCGCGATGCTCCCCACCGCGACACGCGACGGGCGGACAGAACTACACCGCGGTGAAACGCATGGTGAGTTCGCAAACTCTTTATTCTATTTTCACAAGTTTAGGTTCTTCGTAATTCATCATAAGACATTTCATCATCATAATGTGTATAAAACGTCGTAGGTGAATGCGCACATTCGGCAAAGCGGGACATTGAAAATATCTGGTGTTTTGCAGTCAAACGAGTGTTGACCGCGCTCATAGCTAAATTGGGAAAACCTGTGTTGACTTAACGAGTTGATGACCACCGTCGTGACACCGCTCACACGTGATCGCGGTTGTTAGGCTTAGTGAAGCCAGCTAACGAAAATATATCCTGGGTATGTTGAACTTGCTTCGTAGTATAGGCCCCAGTAGTACTGTCATTTGACCCTCTCTCTTATGTTCATTTGCATATTGCAAACTATCATTTTGGAAGATTTTCATCGAACCATAATATAAACTTAATTGAAATACAATTGTAAAACCATGAATTTATCCATACAGAAAAGTTGAAATGAATAAAAAGTATTTGGGTGTTGGGTTAAGGTTATTGCAGTTTTTATTTGTTATTCCTGCTCTTGTTTTGGTATTCTGTGGGATTCCCTGGTTATGCTGATAATGACTGGAAGGTGAAATATTAGGCTTTATTATGCTTTTATTTACAATGCAAGACTAATCTTACAGTAAGCTGCCTGTAATGGATAATTAAACAGCCATTGACTATAAATCTCTATTTGCACTTAAATATCACGTTTCAATACGATGAGAGAACAAATAAGCGCTCTGTTTACATTGTAAAATATGGGTTTTGATGATCATTACACCATTTGAAAGTTACACAACCACTGCTCAAGTTAATTACCAAACACCCAGAGTAAACCTCACAATTCCTGCATTTGGCTTTGATCATTTCTTCAAGTAATCCACATTTCTGACCCAGTTTGAAACACCAAATCCTACCCCAAAGCTGGTTCGGTTCATTCATTTCATGCCTGGCTGTATGATGGCAATTCCCCCCCCGTCTTGCTGAAAGACAGAGAGAAAAGGGCCGGAGAATCCATCTCATTCTAGTGCTGCTGACAGCCACCAAAAAGAAAGAACAGCGACCTGTCACCCATGCAGTGAACAATGCACATGACATACATGACAACACTGACCGCATGCTGCAGTGTGAAGAGGAAAGGAAACCGAGCCGATCCTAACTTTTATTTTCATTAGTATTCAAATTCTAAATGTGTTTATCTGTTGCTACCGCTGCTGCTCGCTCAATTTGGAATTGAGATGATGCATTAAAAGGAAAAAATATATTAAAAAGATGTGTGTGTTCCCACTGTGAAGCATAAGCATATTGGTGCAATGGCATATGGATGCTTGTTTTCGCTGCATTCAATCCCTTTGCTTTGTAAAGGCGAATGTGCCAATAATAATAAGTGTGGAATTGTAAGAATGCATTGAGTTGATAGTAGTCAGGTGTCCAAACAAAGGACATATTTTTGTGTGGCCTTGACTGAGAAATCAAGATTCATAGTTTAGTCTACTACCTGTGCCCTGGTACATAAAAGTAGCAGTAAATGTAAATGTGAAGGTCCTGTGAATCCTGAGTTTTTTTTTCGATATTTCTTTATAAAGAGAGAGTAAAACAGAGTTTTACAATACAATTCAATGCAGTTAAATTAAACATGTTGTTGTTTAAATGTAACCCAAACAAGTTCACTCAAGGGGCATTTCGTGAACAAGTAAAAACAATAAGTAAGCAAGTAAGTTTGTATTCTTCTTGCACTTCTGTATTACAGGTTGAAAAGAAAATGGAAAGAAAATGGAGCTCGCAGAACACACAAACTATTGAAATCAAATGACCAAAATGGAAAAACCCTAAACAAGTTATGACAGGCGTTGTGTTTTTGTTGATCGATTGTGGATGCTCATTTGAGATTTAAATATTTTTAAGCCAGTATTTCCCGCCATTCTTCATTCACTGTTTGTTCTATTTTTATCCCTTTACATAAGATGTTGAACACTTTGTTCTTTATACAAAAAACCCAGTCAGAATCACTGCCGAAAGCCAAAGGGCGTAGGTATGAATAACCCCTGTGACTCCTGCTTAGTTTGGAGAACAAAGTGCAGCGTATTATTTTACAAAAAAAACCTTCACTATTTAAACCTTTCTCCGACATGATGATGATGATGATGAAGGTGGCTTCTGTCCACCTACACAGGTGTAAAGATTACTTTGGCTCGTCTTCTCTTTTCCTGTCTTCTCCACTTCTCAGAAATGTTGAATTATTGCATAATCTTAGAAGTAGTATATTTAGCAACAGTATGTAATGAAGTGCTATATGGCCGTACTAACTGACCGATCACCTTAAATGTGTCTGACAGGTGTCAAGCTGTATATAACACATTTAACCTGTTTAGCTGAAGGGCAGTGGCTAGATTTATCAAACGTCCTTCTGTTCAGCACACCCATATATCCCAGCGTATGATTTCAGCATATGCGCATGAATAAGGACTCGTATAGATGTCCAGATGTTCTGCAGCAATATTACTCTCTGGTAATACTTATCTATTGATGTGGTTTGTTGCAGAGGGGGCATCTCAGACAGCGAGTCCAGCGAACGTGGGAATCTGATGAGCGGTTTGCTAGCGCTGCTGTCGCCAACGCCCTCTGCATGCGTTGACAGGGACCTTAAAGTGGTGATGAACTGTGGCCCAGACGAAGTAAACTGAAAAAGTCAATGCAGACTCAGGTCCCCATCACCATGTACAATTTTACTTGGTTGTCTGTTCACTATCATAACAAAAAACAATATACATAGGCCTATGCTGAGTGTCACTTTTATAACATACAATATACAGTACAATATATACATACATATAGTATACAACGTGCCCAGGTTTTGCCTCACCACTCTCGAGAGTCCTGCGTGTGATGCTTGGCTGAAGTGTGCATGTTATTCCCATATCCACGTGCACTTTCTTGGCTAGGCTTAATTGGA
>OMNO01065955.1:2500-12689 GCA_900303215.1 Trachyrincus scabrus
AATACCTGACGGATGCCATTTTTAACAAATTACACTCAAATTATAGCTCTTAGATCATATAGGTAGGCTATAGATCTTGCCAGCACCTTTTAATATGCCTACATCAATTGCATTAGGCTTACATATCTACCATGGGTAAGAGAAAGTAATTATTATTAAGAGAACTAATGTTCTGCGAGGAGATATATTTCATGTTGAATCTAATGAGAGATCTACAACTAAAAAATGTGATGGGCGAACGCTCCTCAACGGTAAAAACTTTGCATGTTGTGCATGTTTACTCGCTCCGTAATAATGGGACAATTCGTGGTCCATGTCTAGCGGTGTTAACTGAAAACTAAATCGGAAAAACAATGGCGTTGAAGCGGGGCAAAAAGAGGTGATCCTGGTCAGGTTCCAACAGTTAACACCGCTAGACTTGGACCGCTGAGTCTGCCTTTCGCTCCCCGCTTCAGATTGCATTATTTCTTGTGTGCTTTAAGGACATTATTGTACACAAAAAAAACACAGTCAGAAATTACGGGATTACGCACACACCCAATCACGCTGGTGAAAATGATTCTCTCCGTCGGTACTTGGAATGCAGTTTCACTGTTCTATTAAACTGAATGGTGTAGCATTTGTTCTATACGCTGAAACGCATCATTCACATGTATTTAAATTTTTCAGTCAAACGCTTCTACATTCTCTTTATCGATGGGGGTCTTGTCATGATCGGATGTGAATACCGTGCGTAAACAGACAGAACAGAGTTCTCCGGTCAGCGTGTCACAGCGCCACCAGTCAGTTTGATTTCATAGATGTAGGCCTATTATATTAATTAGTGTGGTTGCAAAGCAAGCCACACTAATGTTATTCTGTGTCTTATTATTTTTATTCTTCCGCCTCATTTTGCGTAACTATCTCCTCCTACAGTTTTCGAGTTATAACACCAAACCAATGCCAAAACATTGCCCATATATCAGTGCAGTGCGCGTCTATTTTTATAGTGAAAATATTGTATACTTTTTTCAATATTAATATTTATTATCGAAAGTGAATGGGGCCAAAACGCTCAAATCAATAACTTCAAACATGAACCTCTGGGAGTTGTCAAATTTGGTACGCATATGGAAACCGGAAGTAAGCAGGTCTCCAAAAGGTCCGTCTGGGAAAATTTTGTTGTTGTTGTGTACCTTGAAAATTTGGCAAAACCTTGAAAAAATCGTGAAAAATGAACAGTTAATGCTAAAGACACCATATTTGGTACACATTCTGCTTTCCTCTGCCTGACCAAAACGTATATATATATTTTTCATTTTAAATGGCCGAGTTATGTGGGAATAAAGAATATGCAAATGAGCCGACATTATTCAATCAATCACAAGTCCGCTTCAGAGTAGCCCAGGGACCTAAAATGTGGTGTGCATTTTAAGAACACCCCCCTTGGGTAATGTGGAAGGTTTGGTGTCACCAGTGTCAATTTAAAGTTACCACTGTTGCAGGTGCTCACCGAGCTATTTTGTATAATGGAAGTCAATGGGGAAAAAATGGTGACTTCAACCACTCCAACTACACACTTTTACCACAGGGGGCGCTATAGCGCTCGGTCAAAGTTAAACAATCATTGAAAAAAAAATCGGAAACTTGGTATATGGGCCTTATTTGACATGCTAAATATTTTTCCCTCAAGGGCCTATAAGGTCCGTCTGGATAGATTTCTCTGTACCTTCAAAGTTTTGGAAAACTTTGGTACACGTGCTCCTTAGATGTGCCCGACCATGAGTTATTTTTAATTTTTTTAATTGAGTCAAAAATGGCCGAGTTATGCGCAAATAAGTATATGAAAATGAGCCAACATCATTCAATTAATCACAAGTCCGCTTCCAAGTGGCCCAGGGACTTGAAGCGTAGCGTGTTTGCGTATTAGCCTTGCTAGCATTAGCATGTTAGCATGCTCACGGAATATTGCGCATACGACGAGTTGGCTCATGCAACCACATGCATTTTCTTCTGAAAATGCACATGGCGACATGTCTAGTTACAGTATATTGTATTAGCCTATATTATAGTAGGTCTATATTACACATAAGGCTAATAGAAGCCTATATTTTCCTGTTAAATTGAATGCAGATGCTGACATGAACGGTCATGCACATTGTTGTCGTCATATTGTGAAAAGTTAATTTGTTTGTAGAGGCGGTCGGTCATTTAGCGGAGGCGCTGCACCTCGCCTATAGACAGCTGTGGGAAACGCTGGCTGTGATGTGCTGCTAGCACTAAACTCACAAGCGCTGTGATGCGCTGCTAGCACTTGAGTCACTAGAGTTGGTCCTCATGAAAGATCCTTACGTGATCCTCGCTTTTAAAAAACAAGCACGCATGGCATGAATTTCAATACCCCCCCTCCCCCGGCATCCCCCCACCAAAATAGTTAACATAAATAAATAAATATGTTATAGATAATTGTAATTTCCTACTCTCCCCTGTTATCTCTCCCTTTTCTCTGAGGTGTCATCTACTATGCTCTCTCTCATTTCTCTGTCTCCTCCATCCTTCCAGATCGAGATCCGGGACTCCAAGGACCCGCGTTACGCAGTCCAGCGGTTCCATTGAGGATGCAGCCGGGCCGGCTACTCTTTCTTATTACACTCCTCCCATGGCTTCTTCTCTCCTTCACCTTTTCCTGTACTCCCTCTTAAAAAACGCTTTCTAAAAGCCGACCTTCTCCCAAACACTGACGCCTTGATGCGGGAGTGGAGACTCGCCAGGCCTGTTTTTAAAATAGTACTGTCACAGAACCTTTTACTGCAAAAACACTTTTGTCCTTTTGGAAGTGAAACGCATATCCAAGGATGGAAAGATATGCGCTTGACAAAGGTTCTTGGCTAAAGCACACTTGGAATGGGGTCTTTCAGCAAAAGATGCTGGTGGGGCTGATAATGCATATACATGCTAGTATACATATTTTTATTAAAAAAAAGTTTTTTACTTTTAAAGCGGCACAAAGCATATCTTTTCTAATGGTTCTCCATCTAAAACAGCCATTCTTGGACTGTATATGGATGTCAGCTAAACACAACTGCTACTGTATAGAATATGGGTTTGTGCTTCTAAATATTGTGCTCTTTAAATATTGTAAATTTAAATATATAGAAAATACAGATAATATACAGATATTAAACATTGCTTAGTGCTCCTTTAAGAAAAAAAAATATTAAGTGCAAATATAAAATCCTAGGTGCTAATTATAAAAAACACAAAAAACTTAGTGAAGTGGAAAAACTAATGTTTTGCATAGCTACAATATCATTAAGAGAAAAATGTGCAGGCCTTCTTTTACCGGAGTCTCATCTCAGATACGATAAAGTGATATACAGTATGTAAATAAAATGTTTCTATGGAAACGGTTATATAAAAGGAAAGCTTACCTATTGCTGAGGTTTGAACTGTAGGAGGAGTGAAACAGAGAAGTGCTTTTTCATCATGAAAAAATGTTGAAAATGAAAGAACAACAAAGGAATAATCTTCAAATCGATTAGTCAGGTCTGTTGTTTGTGAGAGAAGGGGTAATGTGTTAGGGACATAAACAGACCCAGTTTAAGGAATACCTTTTTGTCAACTTTCATCTTTTGGCATTTGTGGCCATTTTTCTGTTCTAGAAGTATGCTTCCTTAGTCCGGGCGGTTCTGTTCTAGAAGTGTGCTTCCTTAGTCCGGGCGGTTCTGTTCTCCATACAAGTCCACTTGGTGCGGTTGATGTTTCTACTGGTGACAAGGCCAGGGCCTGCATGCTGCATCTTTCTCAGGCCTGGAATGATATAGGTTCCAAAATGGCTGGTCTTGGGACGACAGTGTGTGAGTTGGAGTGTGAGAGTCGAGCAGTAGCACTAGCATGTTTCTGTTCGGACATCACTCGCACGCACACACACACGCACACGCACACACACATGCACACACACACATTGTGATGTCTTTTCCCCACCCAGTTCAATACAAAGGGGAGTGTTCCATGTGGGCCATTTAGAGGTAGAAGAACTAAACAACTTTGAGGTATAATGTTTTTTCTTTTTCAGAAAACCAGAGCTGGGAAAACAGTTTGTGGCTGTGTGTGTGTGTGCGTGTGTGTGTCCCGATAGTTGGGGTCTCACACACAAGGGTGGACAAGTGTTTTTATATACTCTGCAGATAGTATTGTGTATACAATATGGGTATCCAGTCCTCACTTTCTGCCTGGGATTTGGGTTTTTAAACATTAACTAAACATTTCAAACATAGACACAACCCCTAATTCAGGTCATTGTACGTACTGTTTCTAAATTGTTAAAGTCACTGGCGGGTGGCATCATATCCAACACAGATTTGAACCAATCAAAAACAACGATTACAAAATCCCCATGTTGACCAGTGATGGGGCTTCCCTGAGGTCTGACTTGAGTGTTTGCTTGGAATTGAGAGAAGATCTTTAGGATAAACAGTATCCAATCCGATCTCTCTCAACCACAGTCACAAGCTGCTGGTTTGTGTTTCAGTTCAGTGCAGCGATTAAGTCACTTTACCATTCAAAAAAATACAAAAAGACAGCCCACCAGTTGTTGTAGGAGCGTTAGATTGGTGTTGCCTGTTTTACACAGGTAACATTTTTCTATGAATCAATTGTGGTAAGATTTGGCATAAATGTTTATGTGTATGAAAGGTTGGGGAATACTTTATCCTTTTGGTGATATTGGTGATATTGTAACCAACATTATACAGGATCACACAGCTGTCTTTTTTTCTGTAATCAAGGAAACTATCCCCTCCCCTCTCTCAGTATTTTAAGTTTGTTACTGAGTTCATTTTCAGTCATTGCTTTGCTGTCATTGTAATTCGATTTTCTATGGTTGCAAGATGCTGTGATGGTGATCACTGTTTAAAGATATAAACCAAATGCACTGTTTAAGCAGGATTAAAGTACACAGCTACCAGTGTCACTCTCTTTTTGATAAAAAATAAAAAATAATTCTGAATAAATTGATTGAGTATCTAAGCTACACTGCTGAAATCCAGTCCAATCTCTCTCTGTTCTTCACAAAGTATGTGCTTTAAACTCTTTAAATAAACAAACAACATACATCCGGTATGTAGTTGATATCAGGGTTATTTTCCATCAAATTGTCCGCATCATCATGGTACATAGTTATTTGTTTAGCGTTGAAGTGATTTCTGTCCATGCTTTCTAAGAGCAGTGATGAACAGTTTTGCAGGTTATTTGTTGATTTTTTGTTGTTTTTTCACTTATTTTATAATGAGCGGGTAGGTATCCATGTTGACAGGCTGTTTAGCTTGTTTTGCCATTTAATTTGCCACATTTATAATAGCATATCATTATAAATGTATGTTAAATAAACAAAAGTTATTCTTTCTCACATGAATGAAAATGTTCTTGTAATTCCCATACATTTTCACATTTGTGAAAGAAGTTGTTTTCCACACCATTTAGACCTGTGCAGAATATTATGTTTTAATCAAATGTGTCTCACAGCATCTTTGCATATAGTCTAGTAGGATGTTTTCAATTTTCATATTAAAAATATTAATTCTGCTTAAATTAAATTTTACATTCAACCGTTAACAAAAATCTTAATTATTACTTAAATTGTAGATACCTAGCTGCTAGGCTTTTTCCTCCCAACTACAAGCATGCACACCACACACACACACACACACACACACACACACATGCAGGAATCCCTTTCAGACACATAAGACTCACCAAGCAGCATGCTGCCCCAAGCAATCATACTCACTGGTATGTGTCTGTGTCTGTGTGTGTGTGTGTGTGTGTGTTGTTGAAAGTAGGCAGTGTCTGGACCTATTTTATACAGTCTGTGGTCAGGACATACATATATGTTTGCACATACACAGAGGTATATGTATACATATATATAACTGATGTCTGTACTTGTGCGTTTGGGGAATGTGTCCAGATTTATGTAACATGTTCATCGGTTGCCTCCACAGCCTTTATATCCCAAGTTGCAGCAGCAGTTGCCTGTCTTTTAAACTTTAAATCCACACACTTGATCAACAAACTACTTAAACATGTTGAAGAAAAAACAAACACATGAATACATTCTAATTCATTCTCAATCTGACAAATTAAGTCTCAAGTAGGGCCTCATTTAGAATTTTAATGACCCAGAGTCTGCCATTAAAATACGGTGAGCTATACTGCATGGCGATGTGTGATATCTACACTAATCTAAAAAGAAAACATCCAGTGTTTTCTTCATACCTTTGCAGCCACAGGGACACACAGAGTTGCTGTTAAGACCTGGACGATATTGGGGGTTTTGCCAAGTACATCAACGTGAAATCCAACCTTGTGGAAACCTCTTCCACACACACACACACACACACACACACACACACAGTGGTTCCGACCCACTCAGTTTGGATATATATGTATAAATAGCATTGGTAGCTAAAAAATAGCCAGGGGGAGGCTAGCCTCACATGGTATATCAGACATTTCTTTCTGAAGCAGTGTGTCCGGTCTGACTGTGTGGATTGGGGGATGAAAAAGGATATGCGTAGTGATGTGCCCCTGAGACCTCTCTCTACTCTTATTCATTTTTTATCATCCTCTTTCACCAGTCTCTCTCTCTCTCTCTGTTGTGTAACCAAGTCAACGCAGGAGAAGCGGTGACCCTAAAGGGCAGTGCGGCGAGTGTTTTTTTATTGACAAACAACTGTTCTGCTGAAAATAGATTTGAAGAGATATGTGTTGACTGGCATCCTCCCCTCCCAGCCCCTTCAAAACGTCAACTGATTGCCTCTGCTGCTCTTGAGTACCCATTTGTTCCACCGGTTGAGCACTGGTTGTGAATGTCAGTGTCCACTGTTCTTCAGAATGTTTTATTAAATTGATTCATGTCAGTGAAATTATTTGTTGAAATGGCTTTCTGTAAATATGTAAAGAATGTCCAAAAATTAAAAATAAATACAATAAAAATATGTTATGGACTTTTTTTCAGAAAGACCGATGCAAAGCACTAACGTTGCAAAGTCTGTTCAATACAATGGGGGCTTGTGACTACTATACTGACACTACTGATCTGGTCTATTTCTCTTTCACTCGGTGTAGTTTATGGTATATCAGAGATTTTTTTAAAGCAAAGCATTAAAATAATGAGGAGGCCTAGTCTTTTAAATGCAACAACCCTCGTTGAAACCAGCATACGTATCAGCGTACATACCAGCTTTGCACCCTTATGGACACCATTAAACATGGAACTTCCCCTAAGACGTCTTCATGCTGGGAAAAGACATGGGGAAATAGATGAGCTGAACATGCTAGCCGAGGAAACAAAAAACAATGGCTATATGTGATCACTTTTACTGACTGATTCGGAAGTGAATCTCAATAGAGAGCACCAAAATAATATAAGACACACAAAGTAGTGGACCCTCCATTGTCCCTATTCCACGAGCCAACCACCTTTTCACAGTGATTTGACAGTTTGATTAGTATTATTTATCCCCGTCGTTTTCTATGCACTACTGCAGCCCAACGTTTCCCACTAGTGGGCGTCAGGAATAATGTTGCTGGGCATGTGTATTGTTTGTGCTCTTGCAAGTATAACGTATATCTAGTCTGTTTATCTCCCATGACAGAATAAAAGCCAGACTCAGTTTAGTATATCCTAGTCCACAGTCCAACATAGTCCTCAGGGTAAAAACAAAAACACAACTACATTTCTCCTAACTTGTCACGCGATTTACGTTTATAGTAATGCTCGTTTCGCAGTGAAGAGACTATCATATGCATGTGGTCATGAAAACGACTCGTCTTTTAAAGGTTATTTCGAGTTTTGTGTTTTGGGGAAAAGGAATGTTATAAGTGTCCGGTGTAAATAACATGCTTGATGCTGATCGATAAATCGTCCATTGGTGGGGTGCTCCGTTGTAAGCAGCTACTGGGCAGCGCTGTTGCATAATATGGATGATGCGGACATGTATAAATCTATCTCTATAACATCTATATCTACATCTATAACCATCTATCTCTAGAACCATATATATCTAGCTCCTTGCATATGCATTGCTGTGAAGTGTTTGTGTGCGAGATAGAAGATATCCTCCAATGAAAAATCACAGTGGCAGTTTCTGTTTTCTTTCCAAAATACATTTCCCATCATAAGTATTTTAATATCAAAATGCATTACATCTCTTTTGCTCCTTTAATCTTTCAGAAGGGATGGGGTGATGGAGGGGGAATTTAAAACCGTTACTGCTATGCTCTGCAAAGAAACTAACAGAAAAAAGATTGGAAATTGAATATTGTAATGCAGTGCCGTTTTGTTAATTCGTTTTTTGTTCCTTTGGGTGGACATCCAGAAGCAGCATCAAGCTGGAAACCATCCAGGAAAACAAATCCAGGTAATTAGTTTCCAACCACATGTCACAAGTTGGACCCTAAAACAAATAGATCATGCATTTCAAAGTAAGTGTACCAGTAATTTCCCCCCCAGTCTCTACATTCCCATACGAAGTAGTACACACACTCATTGTATGGTGTCTGATTTAGTTTTTAAGGTGCTGGTTAATTTTGGGTCAGATCACTTTGTCTTTTGTCAAACATTCAGTATCCTTGGGTCCGTCTGTTGGGTGACCGAGGCTTGGTAGGCTGGGGTAGGGGAAGGATGGGGGGTTTGTGTGCCTTTCGAGGGCAACCCAGTGTGTTTGTGTATGTGCACGCTGTTGGCCTATAAAATCTAAAAACCTGTAGAAGATCCGGTCCAAAGCGGATATATTGAAAGTGTTTCTCGTTCTTGTGAGGTCGGGGTGAAGAGAGACAACAAGCAAAGAAAACAAACGTCTTCACAAGGTCCCACCATGGTGGTAATGGCACATGTCTTTAATGTTCTTTTACACCGAGTATCCGTCTGCTCAGGTGAGGGGACTCTTGCGTAAAAACAACAAAAAACTGATTACAGCATTTCCTGGAAATGGAAAACGTGATGAAGCAGCTCTTGCGTAAAAACGAGAACACAGCAGCATTTATATATATCATCCAAACCATCCCACAGATAACTCCTCCACGTTTTCTTTGTTGGTATACGGAATGCACGGATCGAGAAAGAATAATTTCTTGTTTAAAAAAAAAAAGAAATCATATTTATATGTAAAAAATCCAAAAGGATTCAAAGAAATACAATGAGATAAACCCAACAAAATGGTAAAAGAAATAAGGTCAGATTCTCATTTGCGCCTGCATTCCAACATAGAATAGGGCTGTTATGAACAGTACAAGATTTGGCGGGTAGTACAACTCTTCGCAATGACAACTCTGAATGTATCGGCTCGTGGGGTCCATAACTGGATTTCAGATTTCAAGAGAAAAAAAACACACCAAAGAACGTGAAACTCAAAAACCAAACAAAACAAAAACAAACAAAAAAAACAAGGCTGCAGCACCATGATTAAGAAGACTTCCGGAAGTCTCCATGATCTGTATCAGAAAAATCTTAGTGAAAACAAAGCACTAAAGTGAAAAGAAAACATTCAGGTGGGTGGTGAGAAAACAAGGAAACAAAAAGAAAGAACGGAACATTAGCTAACTGGAAAGGGAACCAAAGGCTTTGCGTTGTGTGGTAATCCCATGGAATGATCTCCTGCTCAGCTCCTTCTCTTGCTTGGTTTTTATTGACGAGAGGAAAGATTTTGTTTGCACTCTGCCTACCTCTCCAATGAATCAAGCACCCATCTTTACTGCAGGAGAAATTGGCTCGCCGAATCAGATAAAGAAAAAAAATACATCAAAAGAATCAAAACACAAAAAAATGCTTGCTCAAGTAACTATGTGGGCATTCCTCTGATTGAGTAGCAGAACAACGGGTACACAGTCTTAGAACTTTGTACAAGTATTTTGCGCTTGTTTTGTTTTTGTTGATTTGTTTTCACTTTTTCGGCAATAAACATACCAGCGCAGAGTCCCGGGATGTCTGAAAAACACTGGAGGGGGAATTTCAAGTTACATGGTGATTTCTTTTTTAGAATGTTTTTTTTTTTCAAAATTGCTTTTTGCACTGTTTCAGTGTCCATAGTCAGTGACTAGCTTTGTGCAGAATGCATCATCAATCTAATATGAGAGAGCCAGAACATAAGAAAATAAACGACAGGGGAAGTCCTTGTTCCTCTTAGATCTGTACATTTGCTCTCTGAGC
>OMNO01065959.1:0-16434 GCA_900303215.1 Trachyrincus scabrus
CCCCCCCTCCCCAGGTATGGCGTGACCCCAGAGAACATCATCCTGTACGGGCAGAGCATCGGCACCGTCCCTACCGTGGACCTAGCCGCCCGCTACGAGGTCGCCGCCGTCATCTTGCACTCCCCGCTCATGTCCGGGCTGCGTGTGGCGTTCCCCGACACGCGCAAAACCTACTGCTTCGACGCCTTCCCCAGGTAAGAAGGAGACACACACACACACACACACACACACACACACACACACACACACACACACACACACACACACACGTTCAAGTTCAACAGTGAAGTCATTGCATGTTTTAAGCTTTGATGGTGTAGTCATTAGGGGTGTGAATCTTTTAGTGTCTCACGATTCGATTTCAATTCTTGGGGTTTCGATTCTAAATCGATTCTCGATTTTGTACAGTGTACTCATTTCAGGATGTACTCCAGTCCCCTGTGCGCTAAGAAAGGCAGTGTGGCAAATTATGGTATGAAAGCAGAGTAAAGTGTGTATGAGATTATGTCGTTTTTCTATTTGAAAATGTTATATTAACTCAGCAACACACAAAGGCAAACTTTGTAACACACAAAGGCAAACCTAAGACAAAAGGAAAAAATATATATATTTTTTAAATCAAAATTTGTGATGATTTTTAGAAGTTGTGAATCGATTCAGAATCATAGAAGATAAGAATTGTGATTTTTACGTGAATCTACATGCATTTTTTTTCATACACCCCTAGTAGTCATGCTTAGTTTTTGTTGTTTGACTCTGAGCTGAAAGGTTCTGTGTTTGATGTCCATGGTCTACCTGTATGCATCCTTACCTAAACCAAAAGATACATAAAACCTACCAGTTGTTTTGGATTAAAGCGCCTGCTGAGTTAGTAATGTAAAAAGTAAAACATGACTATAAAAGTAAATGGTAATACTGGGGTGTCATGTGGTTTGAATGCTTTGATCGTAGGGTCACTTGCACCTTTTCTCACCTAGAGGATTTTTAAGATCTCCCATTAGCTTGTCAAGCTAATCTTGTCTAACCATGTCAAATTACGTCTGTCGAGGTAGGTAGCCTCAGAACCTGTCACTGCATGTTCTGTGTTCATAGCTGATCGATATATCTAAGAGATTTAGGTGGATGGTTTGGTCACTGATACATTTTATATCAAGAAAACATTAACATAATTTTGACATTAATTAAGTGGCTAACTTAGAAACTCAACAAGTGGATATGTAAATGTTATTGGCATCGTTCAGTCTGCTTCCTGACTTGCTACTGGCAGACTGACTGCTCTCATTTTACCCACCACAGCATTGAAAAGAGACATCTTTCTGTTGCCAAGGAAGTGTGCGTGTTTGTATGTGTGCTTATTTTTGGTGCCAAGGTGGTGGATTTTTGTTAGACATATGGACATAAGGTTCATATTTTTCTGCTGCCTCACAAGCTTAACTTTTTTAGAGTATTTTTCCCCCTTCTTTCTCAGTAGATTTTAAATATTCAGCTCATCCCCTATTCTTGACATGGTGTCAAGAATAGGGCATGTGCATCGCAACCTCACATCGCAATGACCACATCGCATTTTGGAAGCATAGGAGCATTGGAATTTTAGTTATGTTGGTAGTAATGGTTTTTGTGGTCATTGTTTAGTACTTAATTGTGAAATGATGTCATTATGGGGAGACATTGTTGTTTAAAAGTGCCACAGCGTTTCCCGATGTGAATAAACAGTTTCAATTAGCCTAGGTTGCGGTATATTTACGTAGATTTAGGATTTTTACAGTACTGCATCTCTCGAGTCCTCTCAATATGGCGGAGTATCGCCAACATCAAATCCCATGATGCATTCAGATGTATAAGCCCTATCATACAGAATCCTTCAGGACCAAAGCATTGTTCCATAGGTTTACCCCTAGAGGGGCTGCAGGTCTTCTGCGTGCAATTAGCCGGCTCAGAAAAAGGCGATCAGTGAACAGCTCCAATCATGGCCTCTTCTCTTGCTGCTGAATACAAGAAAGGAGGTGCACCGCGGGCATAGAATAATTAGAGGAGAAGAGGGAGGTGCAGTGAGGTGCAGCAGCTTCTTTCAGAACTCTGTTGTTAGAGCACAGGCTGAAATGATAGCCCCCAGGTAGACGAGACACATACTGAGCGAGAGGGAGCTGCTCGCATGGGGCTATTCTTCACAAGTCATCACGTTTTGATGATTACATTGTAGTTGTGATGAAGACCCGACGGGGGGCGATCCCAGTCTTGGCGCTCATTTGCTCCTTTTGCTAACTATCTATCTCTCTCTGCAGCTTTTCTGAAATGAACCACAACTCTGTTCAAAATGGTCAGCTGTACCCAGACCCCCACCCTGAACTTTAATTGTTTCACAATTCCTCTGGGCTCCAAGCGTTGGTCAAGTTTGAAATGGAAACAACAGCCACAGGACAGTTTGTCCTCTGATAGGTAGACAGGAAGGCTGAGGATGACCCAGAATCTTTTGGCCGGTGTCACCCTAACCATTGGAGTATCCTGCCCCCGTATGTTATAGTGACATGTTAGTCTGTTGGGCAGTAGCTGTACAAATTGATACTCAAGACTGTTAACCAAGAAGAAGAACCAAAAAGCAAGACTGATCTTGGCCAAGCCTTTCCTTGCATTTTGCCTTAAAGCACAAAGGGAACATTTTATAATAACCTTGTTCTATTTTGACACTGCTAATTATTTACAACAAAATATTAAAATATTTTAAAAAAATATGAACATATAAAGAGTAAAAATGAATTTAATGAAAAAATCCACAAACACGTGTGGATAAAAACCAAGTGGAACTGCTCCCATCTCAGATGTGGTATCGACGTCTCTCTGAGGTGAAAAACATCTTGTGTGTTTTGCATAAACATACATTTTTATGTCTGACACTATTCGTTTATTTAGTTTTTTTAATTGCTACTTAAAATGAAAAACTCTCAAACCTCTCGCCATATTTAGAATCCAAGCATGGAGTCCGAAACTTGTTGGTCTGCTGGAGGAGGTGAGGACATGGATACACGGCACAATTTTTTGCTTTTAATGATGGGATCGAGTCATTGAAGAGGTGGGCATCAACCAGCTGAGTGAAAAGCCTACAAAGATGCATGACAATCCATCCACTGGTTGTTTTTACACCTGGGCGCTACAGCCCTTTTAGCAGCTTTCAGGATCACCGCTTTTGAGATGGCTTGCCGTCATCATCCCGGGCTTAGTGAGGAAATATCACGCCACCCTAGCGGATCGCCCGGGTGTGAGTGAATTGTGAATGAACAGTCAGACATTGTTCATATTTAATGAGTCAACTGTCTCAGTAGAATTTCCCAGCCTGCAGTGCGGTGTGGACGGGAATATAAATTTATAGTGCAAATAGGTGTGGGAATTCACTGCAAAGGTAAAGGAAGATGGTGGCCATAGCACGGAAGTTACCGGTGCCTCCCGTGAAGTGTGTGTGTGTGTGTGTGTGTGTGAAACGTGCACTTGCGAGCTACATACAGTCAGTTGTCTGCAGAAGTTTTGTGCCTGTGTGTGCGTGCATGTATGTCCCTTCCCCTTTTGTATGTCCCAACTGCCCCCCCGAAGGGGATAATAGTTTTATTCCATCTGGAAAGTAATTAGCCTGCGATGATTTCCCTGGCGCTAATCTTCCAGCTAACCTCCATCTGAATAGCAGGGCAGCCGCGGTGCACACAACTCTCGCTACACTTAGTTATGGGCTGCGGTGATTAGCCAAACAATTAGCATGCATAGCGGGGACCGAGGGATCACACAGAAGGAACGCAGGCTTCTCCCCACAGAGTCTGTTGGAAAGGGTTCATAGTCATTAAGCCCATTCAGAGGTGCGTGCACGCGCGTGTGTGTGTGTGTGCCCATTTCCATTTGCGGTGTGTTTTTTTTCATAGGCCTTCAGTCACACCTCCAGTCTCCTCATTGTTTGCGGTGAGATTGCTCTGAGATGGTTATCTGTTGACCAGAGCTGGCGGTGTCACAGCCGTCTTATGTGACAGTGATGAGGTGTGGGGACAGTGTTTAATGGCTTCCTGGGCCGCTGTGTAAAGCAGCCCTTGTTGTGGGGAGCAACTCCGGTATGTGTGTGAGTGTGTGAGTGAGCGAGCGAGCTAGCTAGCTACTGGCAACCGATAACCACATGTCCGAACTCCCTCCCCCCTCGAAAGACACTCATTAAATCAGCCTGCCCGAGACACGGAATGTTCTCAATATGGCAATGCTTAACGAATAGGTTGGCACGCTGGAATCATGGGCCTAAAAAGCCCCTCGACTGGGTTAAGGGCCGTGATCGTTTTAACATGCACTAATAAGCCAAGTAAAAGTCTATTTAAAGTACCTGTGTATTTTGGACTTCAGAGATGTCCCGTGTTTAACAAAGCTGATGTGTACATGATCGCTAAAATGGCAACTAAAGACCATCCAAATGTATGAATTCATAACTATCAATGTTGTTCCATACCTCTTCTACATGCCAAGCTGTTTTTGTTTTTCTTCAATGTGCTTTTGGGTGGACCACTCTGCTTTGCTCTGATTGGATGCTCAGTGCATATATCCCTCCTGCATGGAACCAATGAGAAGCAACCAACCACTTAAGTCCTATCACAAGCAAAACCAGCATGGAAAGCCAATTGAACAGTGCTAGTTATGGGCTTCTGGTGGTATGAAGGTCAAACAAAACATCCTCTGACAAATGACTAAAACGATGTTTTTCTCCTCTTGCTCAAGCCGATAGCCCCTCAGTACAGTGCCATACACTGCCATTGTCTCCCAAAAATGCATTGCATGTCACAGAGTCACTTGAGTCTCCACCTTTTTCACAGGGCTATGTGTACTCCGACTGAGTAAACCTTTTGTGCATTCAGTTTTGCAGAAATTTACTAAACAAACTTTTATGTCTGCATGCAATTGTGCGATGCCCTATGCCCGTGAATGCTTTTCAACCAATCGGACTGTCTAGCCGTAGCCTTCATTGTCGTATTGGATAAGATGCACCAACAGATACAACACTCTCATACAATATTGCTGTATTACAGAAACGGGCACACTTTGTGACCGACACTTTGACAACTATTGACAACCTTTAAATAATTCCCAGCAAGTACCTAACGTCTAGTCCTCTTCCCTCTCTTCCTCTGTCATCAGCATCGACAAGGTGTCCAAGGTGGCCTCCCCGGTGCTGGTGATCCACGGCACGGAGGACGAGGTCATCGACTTCTCCCACGGCCTGGCCATGTACGAGCGATGCCCCCGCGCCGTGGAGCCCCTCTGGGTGGAGGGGGCCGGCCACAACGACATAGAGCTCTACGCCCAGTACCTCGAGCGCCTCAAGCAGTTCATCTCCATCGAGTTACCGGCCTCCTGAGGACCGGTCGGACGGCCGATTGGCCGGAGCAGCCCGGTTGTCTGGCTTGCTGATTGGTCGGCTGGATGGCCGGCTAATCGCCTGGCTGGATTCGCTGGCTCGCTGATCGGCTGGCCGGCCCCACGTTTCACCGCTCTAAAGAGGCCTCTTTCTTTTCATCTTTTCGTCTCCTCTCATCATTCTTCTCTTCATCTCTTTGACCCCCTGATTTTTCATGCGTGGAGCTTTTCCTGAACGCAGATGACCCAGAATCATTGTAACACTCCTCTGCTTGGTCCTCTGCCCCTAACCCCCCCCATCATACACACACACACATACACACACACATACACACACACACACACACACACAGGTGTCTAGGTGCTTACAGGGACCACCGTAACAAACATTTGCCAAGGACTCGGGTCCCTGCTGTAGTGTTTCTCACTGGGCTCCAGTGCTTGTCAGCCTTCCCCACTTCACCCTACTTTCACTGACCAAACCTTCTGCCCCCTCCTTCCTGTTGGTCCTCCCCGTTGTGCTTCTCTGGGGCCTTTGGGTCAGGCTTTAAATCTAGGGCAAGTTCACTGTGCTCCGACTGTTTCTCTCTTCATGCACATGTATTTTTTTATTTTATTTTGTAACCTGCTGAATAATTTTTAAAATCCAAACCTCTGCTGATGATTTGAGGGTAACTGAAGGTTTTTGCTTATTTCATGTAATTGTAGGTTTTTTTTGTATTTTAGGTTTCCATTCAGGGTTGATTTAATAATTGCACTTTTATTGTGCTTGTAATTTCAGGTGGTTGTATTTTATTTCTTTTGATTTTTGTATGTCTTTTTTTTTTGTGTGTTATTTGCATTCCATATTTTTCTTAAGGGAGAAAACAGAACTGTAATCTTTCTTGTTTTGAAGGCCAGTTCTCGTACACCTGTGTGCAGAAACCTATCATGAAGACGACGCTCTTCTGTACCTGCGTACACACAAGTGAACTGTATTGTACTGTAACGTTGAGCCAGTCAGCATGGGTGCTGCATTTTACCTGTGGTCACAGAGAGAAAGTATAAGCACCTCCTTCCCTGTCTCTTCCTGGTTCATCTGTGAACTCACTCCATTTGAAGATTGTTAGCTTTATGTGAACCTGTGTTCAACACGCAATCATTTCACACTACAGACTAAACAAAGCCTTATGTCTATGGACATTTTTTGTTGTTGTTGTTATTCCCATAACCATAAAAACGGCAGTAATAAGTAATTATGTTGTTTTCAGCGTTTGCTCCTCCTCTCACGGTATCTCGTTGTGGAGATGACCAGAAATCTGCTGCTATTCATTGGAGGATTCAGTCACTCACTGTGAAACACACATTAATAAAACAAAACAACGAGACTGTGATGTATTGAGTTAACAGCTAAGGTACAAGGTAGTCTGGCCTCAACCCTGGGCTCCCACTACCCAGACCTCTTGCCTAAGCCCGGGACCGACTCCTTTTAGGTGCTTTTTAGGAGTTAACGAGCAATGCACTTAAATCACCTCCACATAGTGCTTGATGTTTTGGTTTTTCCTTAAATCTGGTTTTTGTTTTTCCGTTTCGTTTGACTTAACCTCCTACTCTCCGATGGAATCGTCGCGTTCCCTCTTATATGAATGAAGTAACACTACCCTTAACCACATGCATACATTTTCAAAGAAGGATTTTGTACATGAAGGATATTTGCAAAAGCGACATATTGTAATCGTCTTATGGATCTATGTATTGCTGTGAGGTTTGATGCCCGTTTTGAAGACTTATTCTTTTTTTATGGTTTTGTTTTCGTGCAAGGCGAGGTTTTGATGATTGCCATCTCAGTCCACGATATGCTCCTTCTTTGCTCCAGTTTTTAAAGGAAGACTTAAAAACCCCTGCTTTAGTTGTAATTATTGTTTTGATACTGACATTTTTACGAGGTTTTTCAGTATAAATGTTGAGAGATTTTTTCACTGTCTTTGGAGCCAGTTTGTAAGATAACTAATGTAATGTTAAACTTTAAATATCTTCTCTTGACGTACACGGCCAGAAGACAAAGGGCCTGTCCTAGTCCATTTCATTTTAACACTGGAATTGTAATATGCAAACCAAATGCAGAAAAAAAACCTAGTAGAGCCAGACTTTGGTAATAGTGTGTGAAACAAAATGACTTAAAAAGCCTTAACTGTGCCGTTAAACAGATTAATGTCATTAGTGTGGCTGTTGGGAGAGAAAGCAACTCTATGGATGTTTTATCGCTTACAATAGAATAAAGGATGCATGAATTACGTCTCTGTTGTTTTTCACTCTCTAATTCCCTGGGCCTTGTAGAAAAGGATAAATATTCCAATTTTTTCAGAACAATCGCCGGGATTTCACAACATTTATGGAGAAATGGACGCACAAGTGTTGCCACAGACATAAAGTTGAGATCTGATTGAGCACAAATACTGATCATATAGTCAAGGACTATTTGCGTTACTTCCCCAGAAGCTATGGAAGCGGTAACCGTTATGGCTCCAGAACCGAGAGCTTTGCAAGTGGAGATTATTCATATCTAGCATTGATATATACAGCCATTGTTTATTTGTGTCATAGTACTATAAAGGTATTATATACTGGCATAGTAAAGTGGTCTAGCATGCATTACACCTGCACAATCTAGTAGGCTTATCATAATACAAATGTTCAGCTTCAGAATTGCACTTCTTTCCAAGTTACGAGACCGGCTATTTCAACAAGCAACTGAATTAGGCTACTAGCATGGCAGCCAGTTTTAACACCCTCCTGTGGTGCTCAATCGCTATTGAATCCCTGTAACTACCACCTTCCCTTCCCAGCTTCATCGCTGCATAGTCCCCGCAGTGCTCGTCCCTGCAGTGCTCCCACCACCAGCAGCAAGCAGGCTGTGTTGGCCTGCACTGTATCCACACCCAGCCTGTGATAGCCAAGGTCAAGGCAACCTGAAACATGCTCTCCTATCCAACACAAATCTTGCTCCAGCCCTGCACATACAGGCTAGGCTTGGGGAGTACGATCGTCTGTTTTTGGTCATCGTGTGATTTAGCGCTGGCTAGAAGTAGAGGAAATTTCTAAATGTTCTGTTAGTATTAAAATAAAGATACTTTTTTAATCCCAAATGGGAAATTCTGATATTAATTCGTAATAAAATATTATATTAGAAAAGTCAACCCTTTCCCTATTTATGACTAGCTACCCCCATGGGTGACAGCAATATTTCCTGCTAATATCTGTCCATTTGCACATTGTACCTATCTTGTAATCTTTTAATTCCACTGGGGATGTGCTTTAACATGACAGTAGAAGGCCAAAACCAACTGAGCTCTGCATGTTTGTTTGTCATAGTTTAATATATATATATATATTATTTCCCATCTCTCATCTTAGTATATATAATAATATATCATGATGATTATACTGAAACCATAATATCGTATTCTTGAATATGTATTATCTTTTCAATTTTCAACACATTGACTATTCTGGTTGACGAATATTCAGCATAACGTTCTTTTTTTAATGCCAGTGAATTTTAAGTTTTGCTTGAAACTCAAAAATTACATGTTCCTCTTCACCGCTGTTCAGAGGCTTTTGAACAACGTTGCGTTAACACAGAATAATGACTCACTGGTTTTAAAGAAGACTCTTGTCCGCCCAGATTTTGGAAAAGGCATCTGGGCGTGGGGCAATGGGAGTAGGGAGAATGCAGCGGGCATGTCTGCAGTACGCTCACACGCCCACTCTGTCATCGTGACACTTCTGTTTCGCTAGAAGATCTTTGTGTGACTGTAGTTCACTAAACCAGAGATCATCAGCATGACGGCCACTGCGCAACTGTCTCAAGTCACTCAGAGGCCGAGGTCTGTGCCAGAACATCGTTAATAACAAAGGAAAGTTAACCTGCTGCAGTAATGTATTATTTAAGAGCCTTTTTCTTTCTACACCAAAAAATATATCACAGTTGTGACAAACAATTATCATGATGAAGGTCAACACTGGCCTCTTTGTGCTATATTAATATTACAGTATTTCACTGTATTAATAGTAATATAAAGAAGTAAGAAAAATGACATGTCACTGCCTAACCCATGCGTGTATCAGTAGGTCATCAATGTGATTTGATTAAGTGGGATGCTTAACTAGAAGGCTATTTCATTATCACATTTTTACACAACTGATGTCATTGGAATTCTCACCTGCAACCTTCAACTATCTGAATATGATTTGGTATTTTTTGTCCTGTTGTGCATCTGTTGTAAAAGAATATCTCGATATCTTAACAATACAGGCACATTTAGGCAGATTAGTAGGCTAAATGTCTTCACAGTCCATAGTTATAAACATATGGACGTTTTACAGTACATTTGGCAAGGTTTGCAATTGCCTTTTTTTAAGGCAGTGTTGAATAGGGTTGCAGTGAGGATGTCATTATGTTCCTCCTGTGGAACCGGGGATGTTTCTAGGGAGGGGACCCCAAGGGATGCTCCTTAGCCCAGGGGCAGTGGAATGAGGAGTAATCTTTGAGAAGCTGGGGCCAAATCGCTTATAGGGATCTGGAAGCTTGGAGGTTTGA
The DNA here is from genome assembly GCA_900303215.1 of Trachyrincus scabrus. Classification (NCBI taxonomy): domain Eukaryota; kingdom Metazoa; phylum Chordata; class Actinopteri; order Gadiformes; family Macrouridae; genus Trachyrincus; species Trachyrincus scabrus. The sequence continues at coordinate 9,950 of OMNO01065959.1, forward strand.
AACCAGGAGAAAAATCAGGTGACGCTGGGAGGGCAAGACAGAGAATGAATACGTTATACGGTGTTTTATTCGTAGCCGAGTGAGTATTACATATACTTGTTTTATCGGTGTTTCCTGTCACCGCTCCGCCCTGTCATTCCATGTGCCAATTAAATGACTAATAGCGTCCAAGAGTGTCACAATGAGTGGCGTTCACATGAGGAAACGTGTATTTCAACATACAAGACCAGATCACCAATTAGTTTTGGGAATGTAAGGCTTCGTATGTAGTTCAGCTAAAGAGACACTTAGTCGTAAGTAATATAAGTGCAAAAACTTTTTCTCATCCAGATAACTAAAAACAATCATCCCAGTTAAACATAAGCCCTGGATGAAAAAAAAAATGTTGGAAATTAAACACTTAAAAAAGGGTTTAATTTCATATTACTACTGAGGAATGGTTAGAAATTATTGACCCAACTGATTAATTTATATTTCCTCTTTTATGATGAAGCCCTCAGGCAAAGATATGAAATACACTTTCAACAGTGCAAATTTAAAAAAATTAATATGGCCTATATCATCTTTAATAATAATTTCAAGTTTTGTACATACTCTCGACAAGCAATACTTGAGTAAATTGGCTTCTGAGCCATTGCATATTTAAAAAGACAAAGTGCAGATGTCACTTAAATGTTAGCTTATTATAATTTTACAAAAATAAAGAACATGGCAAACAATATAATCAGTTGACTTCAGAGAACATCAATATATCCCAGTATATTAATGGTGCTTAATATAGACATATTTTACAAAAGTTAATATTTTGATATTTTATACAATGAACTTGTTGGACTAAAATCCAGAGCAAAAAATAATTATATTTGATTCCATGCTAACAGAGATTAGGATATTCCCTTCTGCTGCTCCCTTCTGTTTCAAGTATTAGGAATGTGGAAATCTATTCTACAGTCAAAAAAAGACATTTCTTGGCTCCATACAGAATACAAAATCAGTCGCCAAATATGTCAGGTCTGAAGAATAATTTATTATTAAAAAACAAGCAAACATGACCCTTAAAAATGAATGTTGTGTAAGATGTGGACTGTTGCACAACCACCATGTCATTGAAACATTTGTTTCTTAACTTGCAGTGAACTTTACTTTACTAATGTACGACGGTAAAATGGCAAATACTCTATGATGGTAGTTTTGTGAATGTTTTTTTCAGGATTTAAAATGGCTGTCACTCAGATCTTATTTTTCTGTTTGCGGTGACCAGCAGACGCTTCCTTGGTGTAACCTTCATGAAAAGCTCGTTATCGCTAATGGCTGGATGGAGTGCTGGGAAACGCAGTGGCAGGTGAGGATGCCAGAGACACAGATTGACTCACCAGTCAACTGTGGCCCCTTGTACGCTTAACGCTGTTCTGAGCTGGTCTGAACACAGGTGATCTTTCATAACCACCTGTTGAGAGAGAGAAAGAGAGAGAGAGCGAAGATGTTTGCCTTTCCATGTCAGAAAATGTAAGTCACTGCAAACACCTCCTTAATAAATATGGATAACCTCTCCATCTTGAACAGCGGTCGTGCCAGAGCTGCCGCTACATCTGATTAACATGACTCCCCGTCGACATTATGGCAGGCTTTATATAGTAAGCATTCACATTGTCTAAGGAATGTCTCTGCCGATTTTTAACCTATTCCTGTCTGTATGAATTGGATTGACAGATAACATTGGTCTGTGAGGCAGTTGAAGGTTAGAAATATGAAAACAAAGGAAATATAGGCCCCAAGAATACTATATACTTTACCTCCACAGAAACACAAATCTATTAAAAACTGGGTAACCTATACATCAAAGCTAGAATCTAAGAGGAATTAAGTCTTGTTTTTTTGCACATAGTAAAGACGTGCTTATAGTAAGAAGAAATAGCAGATTAGGCGATAAAGTAAACATACGTAAGCATGCATCAGTGCAGCTTACTGTCGAGTGATAAGGAGATTGTCTCAGTGGCAGCGTCATGTAGATCACCTTGGCATGAGTAATTATTTCACACTTAATTAACTGGAGCATGCCACGATGTCAGCCTCTATTAAGACGGACTCGAGTCTGCCAAAAGTCTGTGATCTTTCTCTTTTACATTTGTTCCTCTTTTATACTCTGGATTTATATTTATAATTAGAGAGACGCGTAAACCCCAGACATGAGCTGCATCTGTTTCTTTCAGTGAACGCTCGCTGTCACAAGGACAATATTTAAAGGCATGGAGTGGAGAATATTTGCCAGGTTGACATGGCGTATTTGATAGCCCTGGTTTATATAGACCTTGGACCTGGTCCCAGGGTGGTGCCACATGCCAGTACAGTGATGGCTTAATACACTGCTCCAATATTACACACCCCTCCAAATTTTGACTTCAGTGACTTCTGTGACTGTTTTTGGGTGGCCGTCTGTTTGGATTTACAGACGCCAAATTCATAGCCTACCAAATTAAAATCGTTTCAGTTAGTGAGGACTTGGCTGATATTTAAATGCCCGTATCGGAAACCCACACTCGGATTTGAGTTTCTTTCATCTCAGGATGTCAGCGAGTTTCTCTAACAAATTTGGCATTATTGGCAGTTTTTAAAACAAAGCCTCTACAGTGGTCAGTGTAATTGGTTATTTGATGATTGCCAATTCTCTTTGAAAGTTCAGTGCAAGTTTTTCCCTTTTGATTGATCAACTTCCGTGCAAATTCTAATCAATGTGTTTGTTTCGTGACAATGGGAGCTGTGTATGTGGGAGTTAGGAGCGGAAACCCAGATCATCCAGGTCACTCTGCTATAGCCTGTCAACACTTTGTTGGGCTAAATTGTCGAACATCTTTATCGGTATGGATACTGTGGCAGACGGATCAAATAACAACTTTAAGAATGACATTGTTAAATAGGATGTAGTACATCAGATAGCCGGGATCTTGGTCAGAAATGGTAGGCGAGGGACTCCATGTTCCTTTGGATATGATGTAGACTGGGGTCAAACTCATTGTCACTGGACATGAAGTTGAATGGTATTATCACATGCTGAATAAACGTCTAGGGGAGCTGCTCTCATACGAGGTGATCCAGTGACTATACTGTATATTGCATCCTCAGTTTCTGTGACCCGATTTGTAAGCGACAAACTCCACCGACAAACTCCACCGTTTCAAACCTTAGGTAGCCTACCCGTTGAGATAGTTAAGATCACTCTTGGTTGTCCCGATAATGCCACATATAAGCAACACCCGATGCCTGGGAATACCTGAGCACCATGTCAACTCACTGCAGTTCTTTCTTATCAATACCATCTATAGCGACTTGCGTGAATGGTTTCAATTCATGGCTCATGCCAAAAGTGCAAAAGTGGACTGCTAATGCAATACTAGCCTACATGCAAGATCCCTCTGTGTGTTTTTGCGATTGCTGATTTGTGGATAAAATTTAGATAGTCTGTGTTAGTGGACAGTTCACCCATTTTCCACAGGAAATTGGTGGGTATAAGCCTACATACATGTATCCAAGGTTACACATTACAAGTTTCAAGTTTCAACTTTCAACTTTATTGGTCACATCACGGTTTACATTTTACAACATAGAGCAGTGAGTGAAAAACATTATGTGCTGGCCCCGACAGCAGACAGCAGTAATTGAAGAAAAAAGGAGATAAAAAAATCTAAGATAAAGTTAGAAATACAATATAAAATATACAAAAAATATAGATACAAGTTACAGAATATCAAAACAAAAAATAAATAAATAAATAAATCAATGTAATAAAATATACATTATTATATAATATACGGTTTACAGTATATACAGTGAGGTCCAGGGGGATGTGCAAAAGAGCATGGGCAGTATATTATGGCAACTAAATGTATTTTTATGTGGAGCAGGGCTCACACTGATTGCTAATTGGTGGGTGCAGTGTAGTCCACGTCATGGGGCTACTTTATCGTGACCCCGATGGTGCTCCGCTTGTGGTCCGTTAGATCGTGCATCAAGTCGTCCATCGAGAGAGAGAGAGATGGGTGGGTGTAGTGCTCATGCTTAACAGCGGCCCCTAAAGTTGGCTGTAAGAACATTTCAAATCTCAATCTTTTAATCTAAAATTTTAAATCTCGAGATGTAAAGGGATTTAACCTCCGCTGATTATCGGTTTTGATGTTGAAATAGGCCTACATGGAAAGAGAAATTGTGTTTTAATTTATCGGCGCATTGTAATAGCATGAACAACCATTCTACATTTCAAACACACCAGTGCATTCTAACATCAAAAACAAAACCGGAGAGGAGGATGATGATGATGATGAGGAGGTAATATGTGCAATTAGGCGAGGGAAAGAGTAGGCTGCGTGTTATTATAATTCAAGCAATTTATAGCTTGCACTACTCCGGTAATTTGTTTTGCCAACGCTGGAGACAGATAGCGTGTTGGAGCCAATCACGGTGCGGTGGGCGTTCTCTCCCAAACAGCTGTAGTAAATAGAGAGGAGCTGGCGGTATAAATGGCAGCAGGCAACCTCGCTGCGCCCTGCAACACAACTCACAGAAGAGCGCGTGGTCTCGTCATTCTGCTGTCTTCCAACAGTCAGCGCATCGCTTCTCTAAAGACACCGGTCAACTGCCATCGGGCTGGCTGTATGTTACAGGTCGGTACCTATAGGTCCCACTGGACTTCTTGAACCACCTTCTCGGGAATCTTTAAAGGCGACCGTTGTTATGCATCCTCTCTGTGCGTATTTCTGTTAGGACGCGCGTGAGCCACAGGTGGGCTGGAGATGACAAAGGGGTCGGTGCATGGCTTTAAAGTAATCATCATTGTCTGTCTGTCAGTCAAGCTGTCAGTCTGTTTGTCTATGTCAGTTGGTGGACTTTAGGGTGTCTGTCACCCGGGGGCTAAAGGTAAGTAGGTCTGTGATAAGCGATTGCAGTGCACACGTGTTTTCAACAGTGCGTTCCGTTTCCAGCCCACCCGCGTTTCTTATTGACGAACCTGCCTGCGCGCAGCCAAAAAACCCCTCAAATTATTGCATATTGCTTATTAACGAAATAACAAAAGTACTGTCGGGTCGATGCAGCGCTCTATCCATGCATGCGATGTTGATAATAGCCGCGCAGATGCTGTCATCTTGTTAATGAAGTAGGCTGCGCAATTACAGCGGGTCGTTTAGTTTATGTCTCCTTCCTCTCGACGCGCTCGCTGTGCCGGAGATGCGCGCTACTTTACAGCCTCTCCAGAGAACACCGAGCCAAGTGCACAAAATCCAGCCCCGGCGGAGCTCTCTTCAGCCCTTAATCAACAGGTTCGTTTTCTCTTCATATTCGTCTCTTGGGATTGTTATATGATATTCCGAATGGTTGTATTTCTGTGGCAGTCTAGGTCGATTTATACCGGCAGCAGTCGGTCGATATTGCCAAGTGTGCATAGCCTAAACGAATGACCTGTTCATTAAGAACACAATGTGATAGTTGATGGTGATTAGTCGATTTCAGAGCTCCGAGTGACCTAGAAATCAATAGTCTAGAGGAAGGGTTAATATCCAGCCAAGGTCTTCTGTGACAGACCATGTCCTTATGTGTCTAATTTTGCGATTTGAGGACACTATCACGTCAATAATACATACTAGTGATGGAATAGTGATAGTGGACTGAAAGTGAGGATATAAGAGATTCTCAATGCCGATGTGGCCTGAGGAAGAATATGGATGAATGAATGACTGTGAAAAGAGAATGTGAAATCTAAATCATGCAGGTTGCAGTCTGGAGGATTTGGCACAGATGTTGGTGGGGAAACCAACCATAGTGAAGGTGAGGTCATCTCAGCCTTGTGCCTTACGGCCTGAGAGAGAGAGAGAGAGAGAGAGAGAGAGAGAGAGAGAGAATAATACAGTGATATACATGTATTATTATACAGAGAGAGAGATTTTAAATCGACAGCGCAAAAAACAAAGAACTTATTTTTCCAACTCTGCTTGTTTGCTGGTATTCTGCGATTTATTTAGCCATTATAGTGCACTGTGTTCACGGAGCAAATACTTGTGTGTATTTTTGTTTTTTTCCCCCAAGTGAAAACACAAACACACACGGAAACACAGCAGTAAAGTCCAGTACATTCAGAGGGAAGAACTGGCACGGCTACCGCCATGGCTGATTGGGCTCGTAGCCAAAGGCCACAGTTTGCTTCAGGAAAACCATCAGTACTCCAGCCTCCATTTGGGAGAGGAAAAATTCTCCCTCCTCCTCCTCCTCCTCCTTGCTGGCTGCATGCTCCGTGCTCCACACTCCCCCTTCCTGAGAGTTTGCTTTGGAAAATGCTGTCTCTGTATCCAGAGAGGAGAGAGGGAATGCCCGGGCCTCTCATCGATGAGTCGATGTTTTTATTGCGTATTTATTTCTAAGTCACCTAATGGACTATTATTATTGAACTGCTTCATTGCATTGCATTTTTTTTTTCTTCTTTTCTCACCCGCAAGGACACC
>OMNO01065961.1:0-11142 GCA_900303215.1 Trachyrincus scabrus
ACGACAACAGACGATAGACCCCCCATAGACTTCAATCAAACCACAACACACACACACACACACACACACACACACACACTTAGTCTGGATGCAGCGGCCTCACACAGCAGATACTGAAATGCTCTTTCCACGAAGCTTAACCAAAGTTGGCCCGTGGACTCCATTTAGAGAACAGACCTGCCAGACGGTCTCGCAGAGTTAGCGCTAGCACTAGCATTAGCATTAGCTCCGTCCAGGGCACCCTGTCGGCAGCACCACTTGTGAAGGCAGGCAGCCACGCTCGTCATAGGCGACTCTGTTACGCGTAAAGTTAAATTAGCCATACACGCTATAGTTTATGCCTAGACCCTGAAGTACTCAGCAGCTATTGGCCCATCTCTAACATTCCTCTTCTTTCTAAAGTACTGGAAAGAATTATAGCCGACCAAACCACCATCACCTGATGACGAACAGCTTCTTTGAACCCTGTCAGTCTGGGTCGTTTACCACCAGAGTGATAAACGATCTTCTCCTTACCGTGGACAGCAATGCCAGCTCCCTGCTGGTGCTGCTTGACCTCAGTGCCGCTTTCGACATGATTGACGATAGCATTCTTGATCATCTCAAACACTACGTTGGCATCAAAGGCTCGGCTCTTCTCTGGTTTAAATCTTATCTCACAAATAGAAGGCAATTTGTTCTTTGTGAAGATTCAAAATTGAAACACTGCAACCTAAACTTCGGTCTTCCCCGACTGCTCTTTGCAATCTAGATGCTTCATCTTGGCAATATTATTTGCAGCTACGGAATTAGCTTCCAGTTGTTATTTTTATGCTGACGACACTCAAATCGACATTCCCATTGGATCAAACAATTCCTCCCAGATCCAGAAGGGTGAATCTTGCCTGACTGCAATTAAAAGATGGATGTCCCAAAACTACTTGCAGCTTAACACAGGGAAAATGGAGCTGATAATCATCGGCCCGAAGCAACAACAAACACAATTTGAAGACGTCACACTGTGTTTTGAGGGCTCTGCTATGGCCCAAAGCTCCTCTTGGGTGTCTTGTTTGACCCTATGCTTTCTTTTGATCAACATGTCAAAAGTATTACCAGAACTGCTTTCTTTCATCTTAGAAACATTGCTAAAATCAGACCAATGTTATCCGCAGCGGATGCAGAGACGGGCAATATATCGATATTATACCGATATCGTGATATGAGACTAGATATCGTTTTAGATTTTGGATGTCGTAATATCGTGATATGGAATAAGTTGTCTGGTTTTCCTGGTTTTAAAGGCTGCATTACAGTAAAGTGATGGAATTTTCTGAACTTACCAGACTGTTCTATTATTTGCATTTACCCACTTAGTAATTATATCCACATTACTGATGATGATTTATGAAAAATCTCATTGTGTAAATATTTAGTGAAAGCACCAATAGTCATCGCTACAATATTGTTGTACAGTAATATCAATATCGAGGTATTTGGTCAAAAAATATTGATATTTGATTTGGTCCATATCGCATAGCCCTAATTGCTATACTTGAAGCTGTTTTATGTTTACCTTTGATATTTTACATTTTCTGATTGTAGGCTAGGCCTATATATATATATATATTTTTTTTTCCTATAGTTTCACCTGAAACTGTTATGTTAATTTTGCAGTAAAGTCCTTAATACAATTAGAAAGTACTTTTCATTTGTCAAGTATTTAATTCACACAGGAGTACACAAAAAAAGGCTTTACCACGTGGTTATTTTATATAGACTATTTATTTATTGACATGCTATATTTTGGCCATATCGCCCAGCCCTACGCTCATCCGCGCATTTATATCGTCGAGACTAGATTACTGTAATGCACTGTTCTCTGGTTTACCAAACTCTTCTACGAAAAGCCTCCGGCTTGTGCAGAATCGTATTATTCCCTATTGTCCTGGGCCCCTCCGGTCTTCAGGTCACCCGTTACACTCCTAACCATCCCTGGAAGGAGGGACCCCTCACTCTGCTTCTCAAGGTCTCTTCCTTGATAATCAAGGGAGTTGTTTCTTGCCCTTTGGGGGGGGGGCTAGGGTTTAGGGGGTGTCATAAATATATGGCCTGTGAAGCCCTTTGAGACTGTAACTGTGATTAAGGGCTGTACAAATAAAATTGACTTACTTCCTAGCCGTTAACTCCGCTTACTTCCTGGTTTGACCATAAATGTTCCTCGAAACACAAGTAAGAAGATAAGATACGTAAATAGTTGCTTGAGCCCTGTCAGGACATGCAAGGGTCACAGCAACAGATTCAAGTCATGGGAAAAGCCGGTGCATGGCTATAGACAGCAGTGTATGCAGGTAATATTGTATAATATGAACAAGATGAGTGGGCGTGGCTGAACGGATAATGTTCTGTGTTTAAAAACTACCCGACAGCTTTCCCCCCCACCTGTGTCACCAGTAAGGTGAAAAAGCCAGCACCTGTGCTCTGACGGGAGAGAACCACTAAAAGCGGGCCTACCTGGTCCGGTCCGAGGCGGCACTGCTGCTGCTGCTGGTGGTGGACTCCGAGTCGGAGCTGGATCGCGGCAGGCTCCTCTCGTTCCTGTACACCCGGAAACTCTCCGTCACCGGCTGGTTCCCGCCGTCAAACCCGTTACGCGGCAACCCTGGAAAGCAGAATACATTCCGTTATTTTTAAAAATATAAAATATAGTACAATTATTATATGCACAGAATGAAACAATGAAGGAGTTACAAAAACAAAAAAAACAAAACGAGGCTCTCTCATCTCATGAGAACATTTTAAAACTTTGAGGTCAGCTCCTCTGTACGATGTGTGTAATCGTTTCTGTTGATCTGTGTTGTTGTTTTTTGTTGCTTTTGACAGGAAGCCTTGTTACGACATCTACTTCTTCTAGATCAAGTCAAGTTTCGTCAAACCTCTGTATATATGTTCATTTGTATACAGGCATACAGAAAAAGAAATCTCAATCTCAATGAGACGTCCTGTTTAAAGTGATGGACAACAGGATCTAAAAAACGTTAAATTACCATAAACATATCCCAGAGGGCTGTATCCCACTACACACCTACGCAATATCTTGTCAGGAAAATGTCAGAAAGTATTTTAATTATATCTCAAAGTCAGCTAATAATACAAATATTGTAGGGGTGTGGGGTCTGAATCAGCGCTTTTACTTCCTCAAAGTCTGAAACGGCGTCAATAGGCACTGTCGCTGTAATGTGAGTGGCCCGGCTTGGCCACTTGAGTGTACGGTAATTGGTCACCCGTCTGGCTACATAGCCGGGAGAGAAAATAGACTCCACCCATTACATCGCTGTGAAGGAATAGAAGGAAATTGAGACTGTCATTCCGTGAGATTGCAATGGGTTTCATGGAACATCATTTTCTGATGCTTAATGAGCACCTCGCTAAACCTTAATGACATAATTAGAAGTAAATGACGGATTTCCGTTGTCCATCGCTTTAAATAAAGGATAAATCAAATGTAACAAAATGGTCGCCGCACCCAGGAGCAGCTCGTCGTTGTCGCTGTCGCTCTCCGAGCTGGAGCTGCTGTGGGGGCTACGGGGCCGCTTCCTCTGCCGCGAGGGGGACAGCAGGGGCAGCTGCGGGGGCCCGATGGGGCTGGGGCTCACGCCCGTGCCGCCGTGGCCCGCGTCCCGGTTCTTCGGGGGGCGGCCGGGCCTCTTGGGCGGTCCTGCCGTCTTGGGGTTCTTCTTGGAGAAGAGGACCGAGGTGCGGCGGCCCACCTCCGGCGCCAAGGCCGAGGAGGAGGCGCTCAGATCTTCAATGGGGGGGAGAGAGAGAGAGAGAGAGAGAGAGAGAGAGAGAGAGAGAGATTAGATGTTCCATCTATACATTGATTTGACCTACTGATTCAGAATGAGTACAGGGCTGCACGATTATGACAAAAATGATAATTGCGCAATAATTTTGCAGAATATTTGTAATTTGATTTTAATGTAACAGGCGTATAAAATCGGATTTTCTTATATGTTAATACTTTCACTTTATTTAATTTTAATTAATTGCAACTTGACTTTCACGATTACCTAACTGCAGAGGCCAAAAATCGCGATTTGATCAATATGCAATTAATTGTGTAGACCTAATGGAGTAGAGAGAATAATTTAGTCCTGCTTAAAAAAGGTGAAGACTTCAACTCATCTAGAAGACATCGAGAGCTTTAAAAACATAACCACTAAACCACATATTAAACACAGCTCGTGATTCTCATCCGGTATGCAGGTATTCCTGTCAACGCAATGCGTTTTCTACTGCGTGTGTGTTCTTCAACACGATCCCAGCATGCGCCCTGACTGACCCTTCCCGCCGATCTCCTGGCTGCTGCTCTCCCCTCCCTCGTCATGGCGTCCCGGGCCGGAGGGGTGATGGGGGAGGGAGGAGGCCCGCTCCCCGCCCACCGCGGAGCCCAGCCCGGCGCCCAACCCCTGCTGGTGGGCCAGCTTCCTCTTGATGACCGTCATCTCCTTCCTCAGGGCTTTGGCCTGCCGCGACTGACCGATGCTGTGCTTCCCCGAGCTGACCTCGTCGAAGCGCGACTGCAGGAAGTGCAGCTGCTCCTCCAGCGGCAGCCGCCGGCGGTTCTCCGGCAGCAGCAGATCTAGAACACAAACACGTGGGAGGTAGAGGTCGCGCATCTGCAATAGAACAGTCAGAACTAAAAACTAAATTGAAAGTCGGGGGGGTGGAAAGTGTTCCCAACCTTACCGTCCTCATTGGAAGACAGCGGCAGATCTCTGTCTCGCTCTCTTTCCCTTTCCCTCTCTCGGTCTCGCTCTCTGTCTCTGTCCCGTTCCCTCTCCCTCTCGCGTTCCCTCTCGCGTTCCCTCTCCCTCTCCCGCTCTCGCTCCCGCTCCCGCTCCCGGTCCCGGTCGTGTTGGGGGCTGTCGGGGCTGGGCTCGCGGGGGAGGTGCAGGCCCGCCTCGTAGTCGAAGCCGATGCGCTCCGCCTGCCGCCGGGCGCTGCGGATGACGGCGCCGCCCATCTCGCGGAGCCGCAGTGCGGCGCGGTAGAACACCGTGTCCTTGGCGTTGTACTTGAGGCAGTTGTTGACGATGAGGCCGAAGTCGGACTCGAACGCCTCGAACGTGAGGTAGTGGTGGGACTCCAGCAGGTTCCACATGGTCTGGAAGTCCATGGGAGTGTCGATGTGGTCCAGGTAGTCTGGTACCTGTGGGTGGGGATTAAATAATAAGCTTCTATAGCAGAGTGGATTTATCACGCAATGCATTCCACATTGATTCATTCATTCACAATATGCTTTAGAGACACCATTAACTAAACATGGACTTTTTCGCCTTGTTAGCCCATTCCCTAGTTAACATTCATCTATTCAACAATGTATCTGTTTAATAGCAAAGTTAACTTGTCCGGGCTGGCAAGCGAAAGATTTGAAACGATAATATTGGTTGATTATATCCTCAAAGGGCACAAACACATTTTGCGTACGTTTTGTCCCAGTGTTTTACTGTTCCTGTTTTACTTATCTTTTCATATTACGGGACACGGATGCACTCTGAAGGCCACCGTCATGTTGTTGATGACTTCCATGGAAGTCACCAACAACATGACAAGACAGGACGGCTGACAGGGCCCTTTAATCACATCGTAATAAAATCTTTCAATGTGTGTGGCGACAATCCTTAATGTAAATAGACAGGCGGAAATCCAATCTCAAATGCATGCATGCATGTGTGATCAGGTTACCTCTGCCAGCGGAACAGGTTCGGTGAAAAAGTTGCTAGTGTCCCTTTCCTGTAACTGCTCCAGGGTGCTTCTCAGCAGCACCAGGAAGGGAGTCAGCTGCATCTCTAGCGCCATCTGCTGGACTTTGATCTGAACACACACACAACAAGCATGCAGAATATGAATCAGGAGTCTGGATGATTTGGAGGGAAGGAAAGATGAAGGAGCACATCAGGGGCTCACCGTCTCTCTCTTGAGCTTCTCCCTTTTGCGGATGAGCTCCACCAGGAGGCGTGCTCGCTCCAGGTCGTGCCTCAGCCTCTGCCAGGCCTTCAGCTGCTCCTTCAGCGCTGACGGCTTCTCCTCGCCCTCCCTCTGGGGCATGGACACCGCCCATACACACATACACAGGTTCAGGTTAGACAATGAGAGTGTGAGTTTGTTGCATGTCAGGTTCAGCCCAGGATCTTTTTAGATGTTTTATATAACTTTGCACAAGAGTTGGACTCGGACCAATGAGTGGATCCGAAGGCCACTGAGGTCGTCCACGCAGCACTTAAGCGATTTTGTACTTGTGCTTTTTGAAGCACTTTGAAGCAGCAAGGCCTATTTCTAAATGTTACACGGTGGCGCTGAAAAGACGCATGGTGGCACAGCGCCGCCATTACATTCTTTGGGGAAAAAACCCTGCATGACTAGAGTAGGAACAACATGTGCGTGGCAGTAATGATGTGTGTGTGTATGTTTATGTTGTGTGTATGTGTGTGTGTGTGTGAGACTCAGGAACTCACCACAGGAAGTATGGCACTAGGGGGCGCTGCAGGCAGGATCTGCTCCACGTTGCGTTGGGACTGCAGGTGCGTCTGCAGGCGTCGCAGCAGTGGCACGCCGTTGCGACTCTGCCTCTTCAGGGTCCAGTAGCTGTGCAGCCGCTGCATGAACTGGCTCTTACGGGGAACCGTCAGGTTACTGGTGATCTTACCCAGCCTGGACACACGGGGGGGACCAACGGCACGGGGTTCCATTATTTAGACCAAAGTACGGTGTAAGGTTGTATAATATGCAACCACAACAGGAAGACGTGTACAGGGATTGGAAACAGGATATCTTTAAACATTAACGTGGTCATGTCTTGTATGATCTTCAACATAGTAATCTATGCCACTTTGTCACCATTGCTAAATTAAGACCGTCATTTAGAAACAACAGGAGTAAAATCCTATGTTTTTGAACGCTCCACTCTGCACCGAACGCAGGCGGTGTTCTTTTTCGTGACGTCGAAGTGCGGATACCCTTCGCCGTAACGCCAAAGGGACACCGGCGGCGAGGTGTGTGTGGATGTGTGGAGCTCCGTCTGGGCAGCGGTTGATGTTGATGTCCGCGTACGAGAGAGGGTTAAGCTTCTCGGACACTTATAGTATAACGCCACGGTGTGTGTGTGTGGCGTTGGCTTCTAAAAATATTCAATACTATTTAATGGTACTAGTATATACATGTTTTGACAAATCAGTTGTTGCTGTGAAGCAGATGTGTGTGTGTGTGTGTGTGTGTGTGTGTGGTGAGTGTGCGTGTGTGTCTGAGGGCTGAACCATATGGTAAAAGAGATTATTTTGACAGATATTGTGATTGCAATATGATTTACTATTAGTGGGAATGATCATTTTTGCATCACAAACGTCTGGAGAAAAAGAAAAGTGTAGGCCAGGGCATCGCTGCGGCACTACAGTACTTCATTTATAACGGTGTTATAAATTAACATTTACACATTTTACCCTTATCAAACAATTGCTGCTCCTGCGATTTGGATAGTGCACTTGGCCATATTGCGATTTCGATAATATTGAGATTAATTGTTCAGCCCTAGTGTGTGTGTGTGTGTGTGTGTGTGTGTGTGTGTGTGGTGCCAGCGTACCTCTGGGGGGGTATGCAGGGCACGGACACCACGGGCGCTGCCGCCCTCTTCTCCGCCAGAATCTTCCGGGCGCGCTTCATCTTGATGCGGGACTTGGCCTTGGCGCGCTTGGCGCGCTCCGAGCTCCAGCCCTTGGAGTCGTCGTCGTGGCCGATGCTGGGCTCGTCCTCGTCCTCCAGCTCCCCCTCGCTGTTGGACGAGCCCATGCTGGCTCCGCCCACCCCGGCCAGGGGGCGGGCCGAGCCCGGCGGCGTGTGGATGTCGCAGTAGGCCGTCTTGCGCACGCTGAACGACGTGCCGTTGGCGCCGGTCTCCCGCACGGGCTCCATCTTCATGTAGAGGCCGGCCTGCTGGGCGCAGGTGACGTGGAAGGCAGTGTAGCAGTTAGCCTTGTGACACTGGATGCAGGCGCCCGAGCCGCGCTGTTTGCAAATGTAGCAGGTGAGCTTCCAGCGGGCGGGGGGGATGTGCTCGATGCTGTCGATGGGCTCCAGGAACACCGTGTTGGCGAAGCACACCTGGGGGAAGGGGGGGAGACGGCGACCGCTCAGTTCACTACTATAGTTCACTACTACAGTTCACTACTACAGTTCACTACTACAGGTCACTACTACAGGTCACTACTACAGTTCACTACTATAGTTCACTACTACAGGTCACTACTACAGTTCACTACTACAGTTCACTACTACAGGTCACTACTATAGTTCATTACTACAGGTCACTACTACAGGTCACTACTACAGGTCACTACTACAGTTTATTACTACAGTTCACTACTACAGTTCACTACTACAGGTCACTACTACAGTTCACTACTACAGTTCACTACTACAGGTCACTACAAAAAATGTTTTGCGTATTGCTGTTCAACAATTAACCATCTTACACCCCCCTTTTAGAAAACACTAAATTCATATTTTTTGTTTGTTTCGATTTTGAGTTTCTATTTGAAACATAAGAGAGAATATGACACACTGTACGTACATACATAGACCTTTCCTTTAGTTTTTATAAACGACGAGAAATTTTTTTTTTTTAATACAACTGTAGCTCTACTTGGCACACCCGCTCACCTCTGGGATCCAGAGGGCGCAGACCACGTGCGCCCAGCGAGCGTCGTCGGTCTGCTTGAAGGCGCCGCCCTTGTTGGGGCAGAGGGCGCAGTCCACCGCCCTGCTGGGGGACTGCAGGCATCGGCGGCACAGCCACTGGCCCTCGGGGATGTAGGGCACGCCGTAGCACTCCTGGTGCACGGCCAGGTTGCACATGTCACAGAACAGGATCACGTTGCTGTTCTGACACTCGCCGTCGTTGCAGATGCAGCACACGGCGTCCTCGTCGATCAGCGAGCTGGGGTCCGCCTGCGGGGGGAGGAGGGAGAGGCGGTGAGAGGGCGCTCCGGCGGACGGATGGATTTGTGGTTCTTTTCCTTCCGTTAGTGCGTGGAGACAATTCAAAAGGCACAGTTTACAGTCTTTAATTAGCATTGCAGCAATGCGAAAATGTATGTATTTTGCTAATCTAAATATCACAATGAGGTTTGAAATAAGCTTATCTCTGACATAATACCTTAAATGATCATTTATCCTTTTATTTTTATTTTTTATCTCTTTTCAATTATTTTACCGTTGTGTCATTCTGCTGCTGCGATACCCAAATGTCCCAACTGGGACAAATAAAGTTTTATCTTAACTTATATTATCTGAGAGCGACAAACGTCAGGGGTACTGCAGGGGGGGCACACGGAGATGGGATGGAAGGGACAATTTAATGTATTTTAGTGAGGGGGAAACGCTCAATCGCACACTGTATAAAAACACAGTACAAGGCGGACTGAACAATCAGAAATGTGTTGCACACAAGAGCTGCGAATAAATGACCGCCCCAACGCGTGCGCTGAAGTTCACAGTTCATACGGCGATTTGACGCTTGTCGCGTGTCTCTGAAATGTCGAAGCTCCGCAAGGAGAGGCAACTTCTTGCGGCGACTACAAATGCTGTGGCCGCATCGCGATGACTATAAATTATACAGAAAAAAAAAAAAACGAAGAATAAACACTTTGCTCTACAAGCTGACGAGGCAACTGACAGCAACAAGGACTGTATGTTAATAGCTTACGTGCGATAGGAAATGATTTGTGCGAGGATTTGCTGTTCTGTCAATGCGAATTGAAAAACGGGGCCATTTTTAAGGAGCACCTTGTTGTGACTCTCAAAGTAAGACTCCTTCTCCAGGCGGTCCATGAGGTACTCGAACACCTCCTGGGGGATGGGCGTCACGCCATCAGAGCGCCGCTTGTCGTTCATGATGTCCAGCCAGATGTAGTCCTCCTCGTCAATGTCGTACTCCACCTCCTCGTCCAGCTCCTCCACGGACTTGTCGATGTACCTTTTGGGGTGGGATCGGGAAGAGGCGGTAAAGTGACTACAGTGATGAACAACAACAACAACAACAACAACAACAAAGGGGCAGAAGGGGGGGCGGGTGGAGAGGGTTTACAGGGAGCATAGTACAGATCAGTTCACAGAGAGAACCCATGCAAATAAAGGAAACAATACTGGTGCTATGATCATGGTCATTTGTTATTGTACCCATGTTATTATTGCATTAGTCATATCTTCATATTTCATATTCATATCTTTCGTTTCACTTTCTTTCGCTTCATGTTTGTTTTTCGACCAATCGTGTTGCTGGAGGCGGGGATCTGTAAGCGCGTAATTGACGAACACAAACTTGGCAAGCAGTTTGCCTGTAAAGGTTTCAAATCAACACCGTGTAGACTGGCCACTGTAGAGATACACTTCCCCTTCTGAAAGCTTCATGCACTGGTGTGAATTAGTTTTTTTCAGTAGAACATCTCCATAACGAAACAGGAAACAAGGCGTAACTCCGCCCCCTTGCAGTTTCTGGTTTTCGGCCCAGGCTCGGTGCCGTCTCCCCCCAGAAGTTCTGCTATAAGATAGCAGAGCGGCTGGATCCGAGATTATTATTGCATAGACATAGATAAAAGTAATTGTTTGTTCATTTGTAATAACACGCATACAACACAATAAAACAGTACTCTGAGTAGTAGTAGGGCTGGACTGGTTATAGCATATTAACTAAAGTTCAGAGGAAGCGCAGGAGTGCTACAGGGTTCTGAGTGACTGTGTATCCGCCCGTAGCTTACGACTCCGGCGCTATGACTGCATTACGCGTAATCTAAGAGCACTTAGAGCAAAACGGCCAGACAACATCCTATTGGCCCATATCATGTTGTCCGACAGAAGACGTCTCTCCCAGTCAAAACACACCTGTAGTAGGACGAGTGGCGGGTAGGCGCGTCGGGCCTCTCCTGGTCCAGCTCTCGGAACACCGCCTCGGGCAGCTTGACCGCCGGCCCAGACGGCGCGCTGTGGTGATGTGACGAGCCCTCCTTCTTCTTCTCTTTGCTCTTGTGCTTCCCGGACTTCGGAGTGGCTTTGCCCCCGTTGGCGGCCGGCGTGTCCGGGCCCCGGTCCTTGCCGTTCCCCCCGGCGTCG
>OMNO01065964.1:0-30035 GCA_900303215.1 Trachyrincus scabrus
AATTTGTGTTGTGCATGAGTGAAGAAGTGCTTGACAAAAGTAGTTGCCTGTTTGTTCTGCAGGTCCAGAGCCCACGTTGTTCGGGAAGCCAAAGTTCTGCTGCATGCGTTTGCATTACAGAAGCGAAGAGACCAGCGGTTACTTCCACACTCTACGAGCAGCCACGCGCAATCCTGAGGACGACGGAAAAGGTACGCAGTGTTCTCGCACTTTCAAAAGGACCACGAGAAATTATTGTTTCGATAGACCGAACCCCCTTTACACAAATTCAACCATGACTGTCGTTCCCAATTCCTTTCAGACACACTACAATGCATCGCTGAAATGCTGCGCATTACCAAACAGGCCACGGGCCTGGACCTGCTAGTGCTGGAGAAGAGGCTGGAGAGGTAGGATCAGGTTGCTCTTGTCACGTCGCTCTTCAGGATGTCGAGAATTCAGAGAATTCACGTTTTGTTTGTCTTGTTTCAGACGGCAAAGTAAACCTCATGAAGATATCATGGGGATCCAGAACAAAACGGCGGAGCAGGTCCAGGGAGCCTCTGGTCTTGCCCAGGGCAAAAGCTTCCTCCTCAACAAGTTCTCGTCCCTCAACCAGAAGGTGAAGCAGACTAAGACCAACATGGGCCCCTTCAAGCCCCTGGGCAGGCTGGGCACCTTCTCCAAGCCTGACGTCAAGGTCAACTTCCTGAAGCCCACCATGCACGTCAACTTGTGGAAGTCGGACAGCAGCCTGGAGACGTCGGACGGCAACGCCGGCAGCGGGACCTCGAAGGACCACGGAGACCCCAACTCCGAGATCTCCTCCGACTCCGACTCGTACAACTCCGACCCGGAGCACCCGTGCGCCGGCTCCCTGGAAAACGTGGACTATGTGCTGCCCAGCTGCGGCATAGTAGCGTCGAACCCGCGGCTCGGGAGCCGCTCCCAGTCGGTCTGTAGCGTGGAGCTGAACGTGCCCTCCGTGGTCCGGGTCACGGGCTGCGATGGGCAGCAGGTGACGTCCCCCCAGGTCACCGAGGACGACTCACCAGGGGCCGCCTCTGTGGCGGAGGAGGCCATCCTCATTGACTTTGGAACCCCCATCGATGCCTACTGCCACCAGTTTGCCCAGGATGCACAGACCAAGCCTGTGGAGGTGTTCGGAGAGGTCAAGTCTGCCGCCGTCCCTCCACACGACCCCGCCGTGCCTCTGCAGACCAAGGGCCCCGCAGACTCCACTGACAAGCAGGCGGACCCAGAGCAGCAGCAGCCGCCGCCGGAGCCTCAGCTCCCCAGGCCATCCCAGCTGGATGTCCAGTCCACTACCTCCGCCCCAGGCCTCCTGACCGTCCAGAAGCCCAGCTCCGCCGCCTCGGGGGGCTCCCAGAGGAGCCTGTCGTCTCAGGCAGAGGGCGGCCTCGGCCCCTCGCCCGCCGACGGCAACGGCGGCCGAGTGGTGTCCCCCTTTGCCAAGATCAAGAGCTCCATGGTGCAGGTGGCCAGCCTCACGCAGGCCGGCCTCACCCAGGGCATCAATTTTGCTGTGGCGAAGGTCCAGAAGAGCCCAGAGCCAGATGTTGTCAACGAAGCTCAGGAGAGCGAGCTAAGGGCGATGTTTACACAGTGCCAGACACGGATTATTCAGATCTAGCTCTCCTCCGAGACTCCAGGATTTTGTAGTCATAGTAGTCATGTGTAAACAGACTTATGGTAGCAGTAGCATACGCGCGCACAAAGGGCCTCATCTTTGTCAGGAACCCCGCTTTTAAATATTGGCCCTTAGTTACATCTGTCTGACCTTCTGCTCTTGACTCTTGCACAGGAGATGCATTGCCTAGCTCTGACGTGGTTATGTTTACATGCACATACGTCATGCGATTATCCCTTCCTTGAGCTCCTTATAAATCATTATGCTAAGCTTCGGCATAATATTCCGTTTATAGCTTAATTGTATGTATTGTACATTCAAATGTACTATGTGCATTTCTTTCTTACCAAATAACCGATATTTATACAGAAAGATCAGCAGAAATGTAAAAAGACTTTTAAAGAGAATACAAAGCAATAGGTTTGTACTATGTTGAGATAGGTGGATATATATATATATATATGTATGTTTATAATATAGATGGATAGTGGATAAATCTATATATTGAAGTGGTTTGCATTTTATTGGTATTCAACATGGATTCACAATGATGGAGAGTAAACCAAGCGATCAAACTGAATTTCAGTGTTCATGCCTGGGATGATATTATGGTTTACTATGCTCGCTATTTAGGGATATGTACGATGCAGAATCCAATAGGGCCCATAAGGAGTATTGTGCATGTAAACATATCATGAGTCTATGGTAAACATATCTTGAGCGCATGTTGAACGCAAGACCAACTCCCAAATTTCCCATGCATCTTTTGTGCAGGTCACTGATCGGTATTTGTGATACAGACCCTGTTTATAGCTGCAATTCTTAACACTGGTGGTAGATAATGACCGAATCTATTTTCAGATTTTTCTTTTATTGGTTTCCCTGAAGGTCGGCTGTGTGTTAAATATTACCCGTCGTGTAGCTGTCCAACTGACATGGTGACATAGTTTATGCCTATGTAATATCAGTGTTGTCAAGTGTAACCTAGCAACTATAGAAATCAATAACCGCACCAGAAGTATAAATGCTGGTTTGACATGTACAGTGACTATTGTATGTTTAGCCGTTTCTCAAGTAGAACTTACCCATTGGTGGTTTATCCATACACACTTCGGCTTTCATATCGGTGGCAGGAAACTTAGTTTGGGGTCTGCGCTAGTTGATTTGGCGAGGGGCCTGCCGCTAACAGCAAAGAGCTTCAGAGAGCTAGTGTGACATTTTGGATAGGAAGTATACGTTTATGATGCTAACGCTTGTACTAATTAGCTTTTTGAAGGTGCGTTCTTGATTTCATGTCATTGGGTGCGGGCAATGTTTGTTTACTTTGCATGAGAGCGACTGAAAAGTAGCGTTAGGTATATGCAATTTAACCCTGCCCAAACACTAGACACTGTTCAATGCTTTACGCACTCCTGAATCTAAAGCATTCTTGCCTTAATAGTAAATTGAAGTGGGATTGTATATATATATATATCTATATATCTGTGTCTATATATCTACAGTATATATAGATATATCTATATATATATATCTATCAGGTATTTATGGCAAAATCTACCTTTTTTGAAGTCAGTTCCATGTTACATCTAGTGTACTGTATACAGTATGAGTTCAGGGTAAGTCTGTGTGTCATTGAACTTTATTTTGCTATGTGTCACACCAGAGTTCTATATTCTGTATGGATTGCATTTAGGGAGCAGAGCAACTTTGAGATAGTTGAAATACCGTCGGTAACATTTGTATGTATCTGATGTAAAAGTATGTGTGGGTTTTTTTGTGTTTGCACATCTGCTGCTGTTGAGTGCTCTCTCATATGTCTCCAAGGTGTGTATATATATATATATATATATATATATACATGTTGTGCTACTCTGCTGTAACTCCTGGTAGGAATATCCATATATAGATAGAAGTATGGTTCTACTGCAACCATCGGCAGATTAGTTAAAACAAGAGGTTTCATTACAGTTCCCTTATTGTAGTGCCTCAAGCTCAGTGCAAGATCCCAAGGTAGAAGGACGATGGATGCACCTTTTTGTGTTATTGTGGTTTGCTAAATGGTATTTAGCCTCCGTTTTCTGCATTTAACTTGCGTACCTGCGGCACTCCTGGGATAGCTTATTATTATTATTATTTGGATTTCATTTCAGACCAGTGTGTTACTGAAACAGGCCGATGTTACTGCATTAGTGCTGCTAAAGACGATGGCTTGAAGGTGACTGCTGTACTGCAAGAGGAGTGTAACATGTCATGCAAAGGAATAGTGATAGTGTTGGGTCTTTTTAAGTTCTGCAAAATGCAAGGTCTCAATCAGAGGCTGCTATCCATACCTTAAATGTGCTGTATTGGATTACGATGAAAGATAATCAACCTAAGTAGGCCAGAATCATGGGTGTCTTACATTTGATTTTAATATGCAATAGCTGGTGTTTTCCCCTCCTTTTTTGTACCCCTCTCTAACACACCAAGTGCTTTTGAAACCACATTTCATTTGTCTGGTATGAATTCCTGCCCATACATTAATGTACCATGACATTTGTGTCAATGTGATTTAGAGGTCCAAGCATATAATTGCACTGCGTTTAGCACATTTTACCAGCATTTGCACCACCTGTTCTCTCTTCTGTCCGTAGTTCACTTCTATATAACAACTGACCATTTGTCCTTGGGTTTTTTTCTCTCCATGGTGTACTCAGATTTTATTGTATATTAAAATACCCTATTTATTCTTATCTCCTCTGGGGTGTGCTGATTGAACAATGTGCACTGTACACTTGACCAGGATCACGTTCCTTGGGAATAAAAGTTTAAGAGTGACTGAAGTGTTGACTGAGGTTTATTGTCCATTCAGGAGGAAACATCAAGGAGTTCGTTGGTTTGAAAAATGATTAAATCTAGAATTTTTATATGAAATAACAATGCGTCACTACTCCCATTGTATGTCGACCTTGTTTTTTTTCTGTGTAATACATAGAAAATTGACAGACATGCCTTATTATTGTGTTAAGATAGGAACTGACATCTAATGTTAAAAACCTACTGCACCCAAACTCCTCACATATTATCCTTCCACAATAAAGCAAAGATAACGAAACCTTTCGAGATGACAAAATGCGTGGGACACGTGAAAAACAACTTTATTACAAAACATTTTTTGGAACCTTCGTATCAAAACAAATGGTCATTGTCAGACAGTATATTATTGTATTTCCATCAGGGCTCGTTGCCATTGACACATCTCTGTGGCTCGCTCCGGCTCCTCCGCAAGGTCTCGATGTGCTTGGCTCTCATCCAGGCATCTCTGGACAGAGCGGTGTGGCCCAGGCTCAGAGACAGCAACCTGCCCACGAGACAACACCTCAGTCATCCCAGCCTGCCTCCACAACGCATCATGTGAAAGCTAACTCCTAAGAATAGTTACACAACACAAACTACTTGTTTTCGTTTTAAAGTGACTTGAGCCCAATAACTCGTGCTTCCCTCCTTCCTAGTGCCACCTACGGCTTTGCATTTTAACTGTGGAGAGGGGCTGTTTCCAGTCCAGCTCATCCTCCTTTATGAGCACTTTGCCCTTTAACAAATGGGATGAAGAGCCATTAAAGGAGAGATGAAGGGCTCGGCCGGGGATCTAGCATACCTTGCTACAACCAGCAGCCTGTGGAGGTCCTCTGCGGAGATGCTCTGAGGGTCGTCCTTCCTCATGTCCACAAAGTCATCCTCGACGGCCTGAGGAGACGGGGAACGGTCGGAGTGGGCAATAGATTAGCAACATTATCTCCTGGCTAGCTCTGATGCAGCACTTTCACCAAAACATAGTGGTGAGTGTGTGTGTGTGTGTGTACGTTCAGGGATCAGGGATTTCAAGGGAACTACTCATTCATTATGACGGCGAGTCAGCAGTGAGCCCTCACCTTGGTGACCTCCTCGGAGATGCTGTAGTCCAAGGTGCGGGCCACCGTCAGGTAGAGCCGGAATTTGTTGAGCTGTGAGGACGACTGCACCGCGTGACCCAGGTACTCCTCCATGTTGGGGGCGGAGACCTGAGGCTGCAGGTGAACCCGGCAGTCTGACTGTGTGTGTGTGTGTGTGTGTGTGTGTGTGTGTGTGTGTGTGTAAAAGAGCGAGACAAGGAGAGAGGAGAGGATTACTACCATGTCGTCAGTGTATATACATTGCAGACTGTGGTCTTTTCATGTTTATGGGATGAAGTCATTGTTAACCGTGTGACATCATCCCCATAAAAATACATTACACCTATGTGTCGTTGGAAACACACACACAATTTATGTCCCCCTATCCCATGGCGCACACACACATAGGCCGTGTGCACCAGCGCCTCACGGTGGCACCTCTGCAGTACAGGAACAAAGCATTGAGACGACATACAAGATGAGCCCGGCTTTCCAGCAGCTGTGGGCGGCCATTATGAAGTCTAAACAAGGTCGTCGCCCCCCCCCCACCACCATCGCTCTGGCTGTAGCTCAACCCGACACACCCACAGTTGTTCCAGTGGCTCTCGGCTGCAGCCATGGCAACAAGTTAGAGCAACGCACAGGAATAGCCCACGCTGCATTCCTCTACCTCTTCACGGCCCCACGAGACCGCCCCTCCCCCCCGGCCTTGGAGCTGGTCTCGGGGGGGGGGGCGCGAGGTCACAGCCCCGTCTCTGATCTGCTTCGGAAACCTAACCCCTACCACAGAAGTTGAGCTGGCAGGTTTTGTCACGTTGACCTCACACACGCACGCACGCACATGCATGCACACACACTCCTCACCGGCAGCAGCGAGCGACCCTCCGACACAATCAGCACGTTGATGTTGGAGGGGAATTCCATCTGGTGGTAGTTGAAGTCATAGTCCACCTTCTGCCACGAGATGACGTTCCCCAGAGCGGTGACGTTACGCACGCCTGCAGCACCGGAGTCAACATTTAAAACCATGCCAGATGTAACCAGGGGAAGATACTTAGGCTTGGCTGTCAGACAGTTACAAAAATGCCACAAATCTGCACAGAAAATCTGAAATCCACTGTCTTTGTGAAGGATAACAAAAATATATATAGTCAATACTTTTTTACATGCAAGAATTCGATTTTAAAATGAGCAAAATCAACCAAAAAATGTTTAAGAAATGGGTATACCAGTAAATACTGATACGTTTATACGTTTCCACCAAAATGGATGTTGTTCAGGATTGAAAGTCCCCCGACCCACTGTGGGACCCGGGCCCATTAAGCGCTTGAACCCCGAGGCTGGGTGTCCCTCTTGCCCCCCAGCAGGGCCTCACCTGCAGTGTCCAGCTGGCCCTGCTCCAGCTGGGTCTCATCCAGGTACAGGGAGGTGTTGCTGGCCAGCTGCAGCACACCGGTCACTAGCCGATTGGCTACGTAGTCCTTCCTGGGGACGAGCCGCAGCTGGTTCATGTTCTGCAGCGTCATACTTAGGCGGTACGACTGTGTGGTCAAAAAAAAGAAAGAAAAAAAAGCATAAATTAATATGAACGGATAATAAAGCTGGGATGGGAGAGATGGGAGATGAGGAGCCACTGTAACCATGGCAACTTATTTCACTTTTATTCATGTTTCTCCTGTCCTCTCATGTCTGGAACTGTCTACTATGGACTTGCTCTGAATCTACAGTAATGAATTGAAAATGTCAAGTAGCACACGGAAAACAGGCAGTACAAGAAACAGATGGCAACTACATCATGTCCTTCCTATGGGCCGTGTCCTCTCGCGGTGACGGTTGACTCACGCAGGGAACAAGCTGCTGCAGGATCTGGTAGAGCTGCTCCGTGTAGGCGGGGGCTGCCGTCGAGGGACAGCCGCTCAGGTTCAGCGTGAACTTGCCCAGCGGGATAACGTCTCGCCGGGCATATCTACAAGAGAGAAGACATGGCTGTAGCCCTGACGCAACAGAGCTCACAAGGCCAGCCTCAAGACTACACTGACGCTTCGGAGGGTCTAGTTAGCGCTGGTTGGACAAGTACCGCCTCCATGTTGGTGATGTGGTGAAATAAGATTAAGTCAGTCTACATCTGTGTAGTCTGGGGGGATGACGGTGGGTGTGTGTGTTGGCAGTGTATTGGCTGTCCGCGGGGACTCTTACACGTTGGAGAGGAGATGCAGCAGGAGGTACTCTGCCGCTAGCACGTCCCCCAGGAGAAGGTGAGTAAAGTAAGCCAGCAGCTCCGTCCTGACGGACGCCATCTCACTCAGGGTCAACGCCAGCGCTGTGGAGGATAGCGGTTAGAAAGTCCATCTCGTTGGACAACAATGGACACGGTGGTAAAACCCGTAAAGGGCTGAATGGTGTCTTATGGCATATTACACGCAGTGCCGTCTTCCAGGGCAGCAGGGGGCAGCAGAGGGTTGTTGTGGGTCAGGCGCTGGGCATGCAGCAGGTGGAGGCGAGGGACCAGGGAGGCAGGGGGGCTGTGGACCCTCAGCTCCTCCGCTGTCTCCATGGACTCTGCAGGGTCCATGGTCAGCGAGGAGGACGTGTCTCTGTGTGTGGATGGAGAGAAAGAACAATGAGTATTACCACAGATGTTAATGGCCGATACATTACATAGGAGAATACACACGCACGCACACGCACAATCATTTAAGTTATGCACTTTTACGCACACACAGAAAGAAAATGCATTACTGATCATTAAGATGCTGTGGTTTGTATGGATCCAGACACTGTAATGCAATTATATTAAAAGAAAAAAAACAAGCGTCTCACTTTTCGTCAGCCAGGGCGCTGAGGGCGGGGTTAACCGACAGGATGCCATACACCTCTACCATGTCGTTGAGCTTGAAGCCGTCCGCGTTCTCGTACACCTGGAAGTAGTCACACCATTATAGACACAAACCAAAAGTCCATGTAAGTCTATAATGACGTCCTGCACAGCCATATTGATAGCACACCTTCACAGCCTTGCTAGTGTAGGATCAAAAAGAAAGCGAAAGTGAAATGTACGATGTGTACCTTGACCAGGCAGGCTGGGCCCTTCTCCCCTGGCAGGGGGAAGTTGAGGTCCAGGGGGGAGTTAGATGCTTTCTGGCCAGAAGGTGCTTCCGTCTCCTGGCGTTTACAGTCACCGTTGTCCTGCGGCTTGGTGGCATAATCTTTACCTGACAACACAAGGAAGTCTTGTTTTGATGCACCACCAAACTGTGTGTCTGTATATGCACAAGTCTTCTTTTTTACTAAAGCAAAAACATCCTTTCCACTTCTTACTGGCGTGTGCGTCACGCTGTCTCTGAGGCTGTGTGTCCATGTCGTCGTCGTCGTCCTCTTCGTAGCTGCGCTTCTGTCTGCTGGGCACGTAGGAGGTGGAGGGCACGACTCTGGCTTGACAAGCGCTGGCATAACTGTGGGTCAGAGTTAAGGGTCCAACAACGCCACCAACACCAGAATACAAAACCGTACAGGACTTAAGTGCTTTTCCATAATCAGGGTCTGAATTTAAACTTTGATTTTTTCCCCCCACCAGCACTTCGCTCCAAACACCAGAAAGACAAGTCAACAGTCAAACCAGACTGAAGGATATCTCCTTCACCCAGGGACTTTCTCCAGGGATAGGAACACAGTAGAAGGTCTGCCTCTCAGCAGTCACCATATTGGCGGAGTCCAGATCCACCTGGGAGAAGAGAAACAAGAGCGTGTCAAAGCTGTGCGTAGCTCAACGTAACCATTTAAAGACGATATGACGATATCGCCATTGGCGATGCTGTGGAGTTCGTCAGGGTCGGACTCACCCCACATTCAGTCACGTCTTTGTACTTCCCGCATCTCAAGACCTGGGGAGTTGGGCAGAAAGGACTAATAAATACATATCTGAACAAACCAGCACTGAGGTTGAGCAGAGCTGCAGTGCAGAGCGGTGTATTAACTGAGCATATACTTACTTACAAACGAAGCATTTGCAAGCGTAAGCTGTTGGGATATAGGAAGCCCTTACCTTGGCCTTGGTGGAAGGATCCACCGTGTCGTATGCTCCCATGTAGAACTCCGGGTCGAACATGTCCTGGATTAAACACCGGAACTTCACCAGACTGTTGGGCTTCAGGTAGTGCAGTGGGACATCATTCAAGGATGGGACCTACATTGAGAAAATACAACCCACAAAACAATAAAAAAATAATAATAATCACAGTGAAGTTAATGTTGCAGTGTCAAGCTTATTTGATTTACAAGTGACAATTATATTTGAAGTGGTTTCTTTTTCGCTTTGATTTCTACTGAAGCCATGGTTTAAAGAATAAATCAGCCAGTAACATCACCAATGTATGAGACTCCTTCTCCTTCAGGCGATGTCTGAAGAACTCTGTCACTTTGGCTTCCCATCCAGAATCAGAACCGTTCTGGGAAGCACCTGATGGAATAAAAACCACGCACCACATGTAAACAAACCAATATGTTCCTACTGGAATACAACAGCCATGCGTTATGCATCACGTGTAAACAAGCCAATAAGTTCCTACTGGGCGCAAACTTGGCTCACAACCTCACTGATTTTCTTAAATCACCACCATCATCATCATCATCTACATGCATGTATTTGTGAGTTTTGGGGGAAGAGAACGGGACTAAAGCAAGGTAGCAGACGTGCTAGGTTAGCTGTAGCTGTCATGGAGAGTTTCTTACCAAACATCTCCTCGACGATACCCAGAGGGTCGTTAATCCAATCACTCGTAGAAGGCATGGTTCAGCCAACGGACCCTTCCAAATGACAAGTAAAATAACAATGGTCTAAAATAGTTATAATACTTGTGAAGATGTCGTGTTGACGTCTACTTCTACAGTCCCGCCACACGCTGACCGGACACACCAGAAGCGCTGCGCTCAGGGCGGGAAATGTGCGTCACTGGTCAGAAGAAAGAGTTCGCTTGTTTTTGTTACCCGGTTAGCCGGCCACTAAAAGGTTTGTACTCTAACAAACTACTAACCGACCAAATATATTTATTCAATTTAACTACTAGGGTGGACTTAAGGGTTTAACTGTTTTAAAGTGGTATGTTCCGGCCTAAAAATATATATATTTAAATTTCAAACGATGCTGTACTTGCATATAATGTATGAACCCTCCGAGCCTACAGAGGGCGGTACTTAAACGACGCGCTTCCTGAAAAGACAGTAATAAAGAGCCTCCACCCCGATGTGAGTTTCACCGATCTACAAATCACAGTCACCACTGGACAAGCATGGCTCCCATAGAGATACATGTTATATAGATCAGGTAAAGCGTCGAGATCCGGGTGGTCGGTTAATGCCTGCTTGCGTTGGCTACGTGTAATTTTAGTGGAAAATGGCTGATAGAAAAAATAATAATGGGCCGAACTCTAGTGCAAATTTACTGTTTAGTGGGGCACCGGAGTTTAACTTCAACCTGCCGTTCATCCCCGTCAGCCAGGCCACCGGTCCGGCGGTGTTGTCAGGCGGTGAGATAACGTGTTGTTGGTTAATTGTGTTTAAAAAATATATGGGGGGTTAACATCGGTACTTTAACTAGCAGGATGCTTAGCTAACTAGTTAGCCGATGGTTTGACCCTAGAGAAACAATCCAGAACATTTTTACATGTCAGCTACAATGTGTTGTGTTTTCTGTTTAATTATGTGAATGTCATTGTATAAATCTCGTGTGTTAGAGAAACAGGCTATGAGTTTCAGTTATGTGCAGCTGCTAGTTGTATATACATGACTCAATAGATCCTGTAATGCACGAAATGTTGTCCAGAGAATCATATATTTTGTTAGTTTAACACATCTCTTCCATCTTAGTAAGATGATCAATTCATTCCATCGTTACTTTCTTATCCACATTTCAGATTATTGCTGTACATTGATCATATCAAATTAATATTGTTATTATGATGAATCATTTTGTAAATTTTCCCCCAGCTTTGCCAGATTGTAGTGAGTGTGTTACTCAGACTTCACATCTTCATCGTGATGATTTGTTACACGTGTACTTTATTCCTCTTTCTTCATAATATTTCACAGATGATTCAACAGATGTGGGGGAGGAAGACAGTTTCCTCGGCCAGACCTCTGCGACCGCTCCGGCCCCCTCTACTTTCAACTACTTCTCCAGCTCTGCAACCAACAGCGACCCGTTTGCATCCATAGGCCACCACCAGCAATGTCCGCCGCCTGCATTCTCCTCCGCTCCTCCTCCGGCCCCGACGGGTCCGACCTCTCTCCCCTGCACCGTGACTGCGACCCCGCCACCGCCTGGCCCTCAAACCAACCCCACCCCGGGCTTCGCTGGGGCCAGCATTTACCAGAGCCCCATGGGACGACACACTCCTCCCCTCAGCGCAGCGGCCCCGCCCCCTTTCCAGAGCACCCCTCTGGGTCACAACCCGTACCGCCACACCCCCCTGAGTAGCAGAGCCAGTCCTTACATGCCAGCACCGGAGGTCCTGCCGCCGTCACCGGCCATGCAGCATCAACAGCAGTATCAGCAGCAGAATCCCTACTCTCTGGGCTCCCCACCGCAGGCATTCCACACACCACCGCCTGCATTCACAAAGGTAGACGCAGTGCTTGGAGTCTACCATAGGCAACCACTCGTAAGATAAACATAGTGAGTGAACGATGAGCCGACTCAGTATATGGGTGGATATGGTTTATTTTCAGAATTG
Source organism: Trachyrincus scabrus (assembly GCA_900303215.1). NCBI lineage: Eukaryota > Metazoa > Chordata > Actinopteri > Gadiformes > Macrouridae > Trachyrincus > Trachyrincus scabrus. Next base: position 12,270 of record OMNO01065964.1, read on the forward strand.
TAGTCAACTCATTCGACTGTTGCAGTAGTTAATAGCCTAATATAATGTCCAAACCAAGCTTTGTACTTTATACTATTTTCTCTTGTCTGCAGCCCCCTCCCACACAGATGCAGACCCCCCTGCCCCCTCCCACCACAGCTGGAGTGTTGGTCCCAGCCAGTTCCACCATGCAGTACAACTACAACGTCTATGAGGCCGTGCAGCCTCACTGGTTCTTCTGCAAACAAGTGGAGTCCAAGAGCGTCTGGCTTCCCTTCAGCATCATCGACTCCATCCAGCTCGAAGAGACCTACAACTCAGGTAAATCCATGAATAGATCGGTGGCTGCCAGTACCTAAAACATAAGACCAATTGAGCTTTAAAATTTGGATCGGAATTAAGGGTGTGCTTAGCAGGGAGGCGTTTCCTCAGATCAGGAGCGTTTAGGTCGGATCAAAATGAGAGTCATGTTAACGGCGCTTATTGTTGGGCACAGTGCAACCAGACCCAGAGAGCGTGATCGTGCGCACTGACGGCGGGCGGTACGACGTGCAGCTGTATGACCGCCTCCGCACGCCCGTCTACTGGGAGGAGGAGGAGACGGAGGTGCGGCGCTGCACCTGGTTCTACAAGGGAGACAGCGACAGCCGCTTCGTCCCCTACTCAGAGGAGTTCAGCGACAAGCTGGAGGTGGGTCCGTTCATTCATTCTGTTCTCGCATGCCGGTGGACTGGGGAGTGAACTAATCCTCTTCATCTGAGTAGTTGTAGTGGAAGCGCAAAGTGGCAAATAATTGCGAATCAATCATCATGTTTTCTTCTTCTTCTTCTTCGAGAATACAGAATAAACCCTGAAACTTAAATTGTACTCTACATTGCCTCAAAATGGCGAGAGCCACCAGAGAAAGTGAAAGTGAAAGAAAATAAAGTTGTGTCAGCAAACTAGTGTGGTAAAAAAAACAATGCACAGCTAAAATGTCTAATAACCAGTTTCAGGCAATTGTTGGTATTGTGTATCTAATGTTTTCCTGATGCTTCCAAAACATAGTTCCTATTGTGCATACCAGACCAGTAAGCACCATAGGATATGGTATCTCTTCGTGAAAAACTAGGTGAACAATGTACTACTGTTTCATATCGATTTCTGTTGATCTTAGGCAGAGTATAAGAAAGCGGTATCTACCAACCAGTGGCACCGCAGGCTGGAGTTCCCATCCGGCGAGACTATTGTTATGCACAACCCAAAGGTAACACCTTGTGGGGAAACTGTACAATTATTCACAGATTGTTGAATTGTTATACTTTCCATCCGACGACATGGACTGAGTGATTTGAAAAGCGCCCACCACGCGAGGGTCTGACATGGTCTGTTTGTTCTTGCCGTCCAATAGGTTATAGTTCAGTTTCAGCCCTCGGCCATGCCGGACGAGTGGGGCACGACTCAGGAGGGTCAGACCCGGCCCAGGGTGGTGAAGAGAGGCATCGACGATGACCACGATGAAGTGCCTGATGGTAGTCATGTCCCTCCGTTACCTGAACTGTTGTATAATGTGAGCAGCTTTAAGCTCCGTGTTCATTTTGCACTCTTAATTGCAGGGGAGTTACCCAAGGCGGACCACCTGGTGTTCATGGTGCACGGCATCGGGCCGGTGTGTGACCTGAGGTTCAGGAGCATGGTGGAGTGCGGTCAGTACCACAGCTATAGTTCTTCTTTTCCCTTGTTACTGTCATCACCACCATCATCATCATCATCATCATCATCACTGGCTGTGTGTTTGTTTCCTCAGTGGATGACTTCCGGAGCGTGTCGCTGAAGCTGCTGCAGAGTCACTTTAAGAAGGCCCAGGACGATCACTCCATCAGCCGGGTGGAGTTCCTCCCGGTCCAGTGGCACACGGCCCTCCACGGAGACGCTACCGGTGTGGACAGGTGGGCCCGGCCAAGAGTTTCTTCTTTGTCCGATGTTGACCCCTTACAGGGATGTCAGAGGAAAATAACCAGACACTAGAATATAAATTCTCCAAAGGGTTAACAATACAGAAGTTGCTCTTTAGTGTTTCGTGTTAGGCATATCGTGGTATTGATTAATGAAGCACTATGACTAGTGTGAATATTGATGGCTCTGCTTTCGCCAATAAGCCGTCGTGTTTGGTTTTGTGTCCTCACCCAGGAGAATCAAAAAGATCACGTTGCCCAGCACCGGACGCCTGCGACACTTCACCAACGAGACCTTGTTGGACGTGCTGTTCTACAACAGCCCTACGTACTGCCAGACCATCATGGACACGGTGGCCCTGGAGATCAACCGGCTCCACGCGCTGTTCCTGACCAGGAACCCGGACTACAGGGGCAAGGTCTCAGTAGCCGGACACAGCTTGGGTGAGGGACGCTGTCGCCATTTTGATGCATTTAATGGAGGGCCTTCAACCAAAACGAAAGGGGAAATAACCTCAAATCTCAACTGGTCTAGCCTCAGGACTCACGTGTCGTTAGACCAGTGGTTCTCAACTGGTCCAGCCTCAGGACCCACATGTGTCATTAGACCAGTGGTTCTCAACTGGTCCAGCCTCAGGACCCACATGTGTGCTAAATGACAGTGGTGAGTTATTGTTGACGTAACACAGACCAGCTCACATCCTGTGTCTTTGCACTCAACAGGTTCCCTGATTCTCTTTGACCTGCTGTCCAATCAGAAGAACGGTTCCCTCGCACAGTCCGTCCCAACCATGCCGACCTCTAACGGAGGGCCACTAGCCAAACAGGTGACGTCTCCTCAGTGAGCTTAGAAAGCAGTTCAAATTTTAATGATTTAATCAGAAGATAAAAAAGATTTCATTAGCCTCGTTGTCGTTCCATTGGCCAGTAAAAATCGAGTGGCCAACTTGATTTTTCTAATTCATATTTTCTAATCCTTCCAAATCAGGCTGCTCCCCCCGTTGCCCAGGGAAACAGTCCGGCCCCGGTGTTGGCTATTGAGGAAAAGCCCAAAGAACAGGGGGAGGACTTGGAGGATCTGGCTGCTGTGCTGGAGCACCTGGGCCTGTCTGACTACAAGAGCACCTTCGACGATGAGAAGATCGACATCGAGTCATTTGTAAGAAAGAAAAGCCCAATACAATGACGTCCGTAGACATGCATGTAGAACAGCCCTAACTACATGACGACCTACCTGGCTTAAAGTGGATTTTTAATTCCCCTCCAGCTCATGTGCACAGTGGAGGACCTGAAAGAGATGGAGATACCACTGGGTCCCAGAAAAAAGATTGCCAAGTTCGTCAAAGAACGGGTGAATAAGCTGGTAAGGCTGCAGATCCCTCCTCCTCCTCCTCGTCCCCCTTTTGAAACGATAGTTTCATAATACTGAATCTTCATCTTCAATGATATTTTGCCTGTTGCTCCTCAGGCGGCCCAGGAGAAGAAAGCCCAGGAGGTCCAGGAGGTAAGCCGAGACTTGGTGCCCACGCCGGCCGCTGCACCGCTGGCCGACCCCGCCGCTATGAAGCTTCCTGTGGGCAAAACCAGCTCCTCCGTCCACGTGGACTACAATTACTTTGAAGTTGGCACCGGACAGGTTAGCCTCTGAGACCTCGGAGGGCGATTATAGTGGGTGTCGAATGTCTTCAAGGTCTTCCTTCCAGGATGGAAGTGATCGATGGAAGTCAGGGGAAGGATTTCAGGGCATTGTTGACTTTTGCTTCATATCGTATAATGTTACATGCATGTTTTCTTTTGCTTCATATCGTATAATGTTACATGCATGTTTTCTGTCGGGAAATGCATTTTATCATCAATATATTTAACATATAATATCTAGCTTACAGTGCCCACAAAATAGTTCTAATACTAATACCTATGGTTGAATTACTTCAATACCACGATATAGACCAAAAACCCCTGTACCCTAATGTGTGTGAATTTGTGCGTGACCTACTGTCTCGTGCCTCGCCAGGTGTCTGATCTGTTTCAGACCCATGCGTGACCTACTGTCTCGTGCCTCGCCAGGTGTCTGATCTGTTTCAGACCCATGCGTGACCTACTGTCTCGTGCCTCGCCAGGTGTCTGATCTGTTTCAGACCCATGCGTGACCTACTGTCTCGTGCCTCGCCAGGTGTCCGTGATCTGTTTCAGACCCATGCGTGACCTACTGTCTCGTGCCTCGCCAGGTGTCTGATCTGTTTCAGACCCATGCGTGACCTACTGTCTCGTGCCTCGCCAGGTGTCCGTGATCTACCACTCGCTGGACTTCGAGCCTGTCAATTTCTTCGCCCTGGGCTCTCCGATCGGCATGTTCCTGACGGTTCGAGGCCTGGAGAGGATCGAGGAGACCTACCAGCTTCCCACCTGCGAGGGCTTCTTCAACATCTACCACCCGGTACCCACTTCACACAGACACATTACAACATGGTCTGGTTGTAGGGGTTAGCTGTGTTACAATGCAATGCGTCCTTAACTCCAGCGATCTAGTATTCATTTAGAGGATCGGATAAAAAGAAATGGAAAAGGTTTGAACATTTTAAAGACGTTATAAATAAAAGACTTTATGAATAAATAAAAACAATATCAACTAAACTAGTGGTTTAAGTAGTAGCTTTTACATTTTCAGTACCTGCCAAACTCACTCATCCTCAAGAGTCTTGTGATTGTAACAGAAATGCGAACATTTTGTTGATAAATATGACCAGCGGCATGTTGTTCTCTCCCAGTTGGACCCGGTGGCGTACAGAATCGAGCCCATGATAATGCCAGACCTGGACCTCAAGCCGGTCCTCATCCCCCATCACAAAGGCAGGAAGAGGCTGCATCTCGGTAGGCCTCCTTGTCCCCACGCCTCTGATGGTTTACTAGTGTAGGTCTAGAGGTCACCCATCCGAGGATGGGCCAGGCCAGCCCAGCAGTGCTAGGCAGTTAGCCATGGCGATGGCTAGTCCAGTGACCTAATCATAGATATATTAGGTTGACAAGTTGATAGATTTTCAATGTGCACTGAAGGCAGAACATTTATCTTTAGCATCATGTTGAAAACCCTTACCTCCCTGTCCACTGGTGTGTTATTTTCCTCCAGAGCTGAAGGAGAGCCTGACCAGGATGGGCTCGGACCTGAAACACGGGTTCATGAGTTCGCTGAAGACCGCCTGGCAGACGCTCAACGACTTTGCCCGCGCTCACACCTCCTCGGCCCAGCTCCAGGCTGAGCTGGCCATGGTGGCAAATCGCATCAAAGAGGAGGAGGAGAAACAGCAGGTCCAAGAGGGTGAGTGGGACGCTGTTCACACTCTTGCCATGCATTGCGCTTGGATTCACACTTTGGTGCCACGATTCGGCTGTAGAATGAGTCCCCTATAGTGTGTAAAGTACATGCTAAGCCTCCACGAATGCAGAGACATTTTTTTAACCCGGGGTGACACACTCGATGACCTTGCTTCATCCTCACAAAGAATGTCAGTTACGTGGACAGTGAAACTTTGTAGAACCACCATTATTGGAACTGGAGCATTGTGTTACTGCTGTTAGATGTGCTGGGAATGTGTCATTCGGTGACAGCTATAAATGTCGCAGGCCTCAAGAGTTTTAACGGGTGATGATGGTCCTATTTAGTTGCAGAACAGAAGATGGCAGAAAGCGCGGAGCCGCCGAGAGAGGAGGAGCCCCAGGTGAAGATGGGCATGTTGAACGGGGGAAACCGCATCGACTATGTCCTGCAGGAGAAGCCCATCGAGAGTTTCAACGAGTACCTCTTCGCCCTCCAGAGCCACCTGTGTTACTGGTACGACAATGATCAGCACAAACAAGCCATCGCAGAAGTGCAGTCTTCACATTTGTGAAATGTATTAGAACTCACGCATCGGAACAATTCTTACCTTTTCCCGTAAACCACGTTTATTCAGTCATTGTGTGTCGGTAATGTAAATAAATCGAATGGTTATTTGGTCATTTTGTCAAGATCAGTTTTCACCGAGTTGATAAAGTAAAATGAAACGTAACACCGGCCATTTTGTGCTGATAAGTTGCTATATCTCTTCTTTTGCAGGGAATCTGAAGACACGGCTCTGCTGCTTCTCAAAGAGATCTACAAGACCATGGGGATTCACCCCGAGCAGATTCTTCATTAATGCAGTCTGTTTTAAAACCCCTTCACTGTCTTAAGTTTTATTCCATGTTTATTCTGCTGGACTTCTCGTCTTGCTGACCTCAGTCCTTGATTTTTTTTAAATTCTTTTAGTTTATTGTATAGGGATGAGTACGAATGTTTTACCATGCATTTAAATTAAGAACATAGATATGAAGAAGTTAAGGGATTCCAATGACTAGTTTAAAAATAACTAAATTATGGAACTGGTCAAGTTGGCTCCATGTTTACTGAAACTATATTGTACATTATTATACAATTTAAGATTTTAACATAAGTGACAAATGACAAGGCAGCAATGAATACCTTCCTGTTGAGTTTTATTCAATGGCCAATGTCAAATAAATCATTTCATTTCAACAAGCTTTGTTCCTCTTTTAAAAACATCAACAGGGGTTAAGTATATACAGAGAGAGCAGACGGCTGGTCAGACTAAAAAAAAAAGCTGACATGTATGCAATACGTAGGATTAAACAGAATCCCATTTGAGATGAAATAAAGCAATAAAGCACTTTGCTTGCGGCCTGTCATCGTAATGTTGACAGCCTAAACACTACGCTCCTATCCGCCACTCCTGACAGGGTCTTTTACAAACCTGTCCATTCCAGTGTGATAGCCAGTCTCATCAAATAAGAAATAAAATGTACAACAGATCTATGAACACATCAATGGCCTAACTGACTAATGTGATCGCTTCGTCACTTTAAGAAGGCACACGAGTGTTAGACAAAATATAACCAAATAAAAACGTGTGCCTGTAACATTTCACCTCCAACGAGTATTAGGAATGATAGTGCTGTGAGCCATCTCACTGGACAGTAAAGACATCTGGCAGATTAGTACACTGGTCTCTAGACCATGGCCGCCCCGTCTGATTCCTAACAATTTACCCACCGTGAATATACAGCAGCTCACCCTCTGAGCAAGGAAGACTGAACCATTGTCCCTTTTTCCACAAAGGCTACAATAACATGAGAAAGGTCCCTTATTTTTCCTAGTAAGGTTTGTACAAGCTTCATGAAATGGATCATACATACATATATGGCTGGAGGCGCACGACGGAAATAAATACAAGCTCTTGGTCCAACCTCACGGGCAAGACGACCAGAACAGATCAATAACACTTGGGTTGGTCCAGATTTTGCTTGATTGCAACTCTTAAAACCAAGGGGATCATCTGTATGTTTTTTTTAGTTTTTTTACTTAAATTGTGAGTCCCGAGCAAATGAAACTACAGTCATAAATATTAGTGCTATTGCTTCCCCAAAGGTGAAATTGTGAGTCCCGAGCAAATGAAACTGCAGTCATAAATATTAGTGCCATTGCTTCCCCAAAGGTGAACTTAGATGACAGAAACGGTGACGTAGCGTTTTGATACCTTGTGATCGGAGAATCCAGTTGCTGCTAAAAATACTTTGGCCAACACTCCTTGAAGTCACAGTAACGTGTGGAATACTGGTCTGGGCAGGAGTCGTTGAAAGAAATGAGTCACTTCCACCACATAACTCCACTGAACATTGTGCGAGAAGTCTCTTCAACTATGCAGGCATTTTGCCACACAAATAATAAAGTCATCCCCGAAGGCCATATCCTACGGTTGCCTCAGTTCGCCCCAACTGCAATCATTTGTGAGGCTGCTCCTTGGAATGACTAAAACAGTCTCTTATATATGTAGCAATCAACGCGTTATCATTTCGTACATTCGTCGGCGTCTACAGCCGAGCCAATACTGTCATTATAAAGAGCTGCTCCTCCGCAATGGCTCAACGATGGCTCCCTCAGCCCTCTGGCTTGCTGCGGGTCTTGAAGGCCTGCTTGCGTAGGTGGGCCTTGATCTCCTGCTGGAACACCAGCATGCCCAGGTGGGAGTGTGAGGCCTCGTTCATGGCCTTAGACTGGATGCACATGCTGTACTGCTCGGGCGTCAGCTCGTCCGCACACTGCTTCTCGTGCCACAGGTGGAACAGTCCCGCCACGGGCGTGCGCGTCACGATCAGGTCACTCCGCAGGTACTTCCTGTACAGGTGGACGTCCTCCACGCCCCACCCTTTCACATCCAGGTCAAAACCACCTGGGAAGAGAAGGAAAAAAAACGAACTCTAACCAATGGAAAACACTAATGTGATGTAGGATCTCACCAGTGGTGAGAGAGAATATGAAGCTGTTGACACTCGACTTACCAATATTTAGGAAATCTGACCGATATTGACAGGTCATTCCGAAGCCAAAATCTCTCCAGAACCCAGCCTCTTTCTTGTGATTCTATTTGAAAAGAGTCATGTGTCAGTATCCACACATCATCCTAAACAAATGAATGCATGTTAGTTTTAGATAGTAAGATCAACGCATCATGCTGTTGTTTTTAAACCCATTTTCTCGCAAACAGAATAAGTAAGTAAGGAACTTGTTTTCAAACTCGAAAAACACTTCCAGAGCTCACATGTGGCACCTCTACTAAACTGAAACTGACTCAGTCCTTACCAGCTGCAGTTCAACGGGAGGTGGCTGATCCAAGTTTCCATAGACAATGGCAGGGTTGTACAGACTGAAAACCACAGGGTAAAACACCCTCTTGTCTGCAAAACACAGAAAGCAAAACATCTTCTCAGTACGAAATAGAAAACTAAGAAGAGTCTTGCAGAAGCCCCACCCCTCGTCCTTCTGACTAAAGCAGAGGTTCCCAACCTGCGACCACATGTTTAGGTCTGGCAACCCCAACTTCCATACACACACTGTTTTTTAAACCTTTCAACATCTGCCCATAATATCCATGACCATATACACAGTGTGGTACCCCAAGTGATTCGTTTGCTACAGATCATTAGGCAGTCTGTTCGTATTGGACCTTTATGAGAACTTTCAAACCTTATGCAACATGATTGGTTGACACACATATGAAGCGAAAGAAAGTGAAACGCCCCGTTAAACCAGATTTGAGCTCATCTGCTATGCTATCAGACCGTAGATTATTAATCTAAGTAAATCAGCAACCACATGCGACTCCATTTGCACACCGTGGGGCGCACAGGGTGAGCCCACTGCACTACAGGAACCTACTGGGGGACGCATGCAGACGGCAGGTGTTGAGGAAGTCCAGGGTGAAGTGGATGTCCACGTCGCAGAAGAACATCAGGACGTCGCCCCTGTTCCACGCGTGGGCTCCGATGTCCAGGCCGCGGCCCCTGGAGAACTCCTCGTCCACCGGGACCAGGGTGTAGTTGGAGAAGCTCTCCTCGCTGTGACAAAAGCAGGACCGGTCAACCCCCCTTTACAAATATACAATTGTTTTTCTTGTATTGTTGTTTACTAGGTAATGTGGGGGGGGACGCACCTGGAGAGTTTTTCCAAAGACAACTTCACCTCCTGTAGGCCCTCTTGCCCAAAGTAAACGACTGTCAGATGCACTCGCCGGTCCTGTTGTACACACACTTCCCTGACATCATGAACACAAAACATCATTGAAATAAATAACTTTATAATAAAATGGCTACATAAAACACTTTCAAACTACTCTTGCAAACCGTCTTGTAGCCCAGCAACCAGCACACCAGACACAGGAAACCCTAACTCTGAGGTAATGGAAATCACTGCTCATTCCTCAAGCTAGCGGTGCAGGTCCAGTAGTCCCACCTGAAGTTGTGCAGGAACTGCGAGAAGGTCTCCACTCGGCCAGCCAGCGGCACGATGACGTTGATGACCACGCCGGACGTCTCCACGGACGTGCTACGCACTTTCATCAGCGGACCGAACGGACGGAAAAGGGTGACGTGACGGAAGCTGCGGGAATCTTCTTTGGCAAAGAAGAGTTCGTACAGTGTGCCTTTGTCCCGCTCCGTCCGGTACAGCCCTGCCGTCAAAAGACAAAGATACAGAAGACCAACATGAGGCCGCTAAAGCGGCTTAAAATTTGTAGCAAATAATACAACAGCCATGAGGCAGGTGGGGTACGGTTGTAGTAGGGCTGTAACCGACTCAGAATTCTGAATATCTGCCAGTCTAAAAATAGGGATTAAGCATCTCGCTCAAGAATGCATATCTGTTGCAGATGAATAAACCTACAATTGGAAATATAACACCCATCTTTAAAACTACTTAGCATGAGACTATGGTCCGGTTGTACCTTCTGTGAAGTGGATGTCCGAGTAGGTCTGCCTCTGCACGGGAACATCATCGTCCACGCCGTCCTCCTCGTCCGGGTTGTTGATGATGTCCAGCGCCGCCTCCACGGCCTCCACCAGCTCGTCCCGCCGGTCCTTGCGCACAGGCTTCTCCTCTGGGTGGCGGGTCAGCCCCATCTCCAGCTGGTACACCTTCGAGGAGGTGAAGCTCTCAAAGGGCACCACAGCGTACTCGCTGGGGAAGCGCGTACCCGTGCTGACCTCCGCCTTGTCGATCTGCGAATGGAGGTACTCGAGCAGGTCCCCGGGCTCCTGGTCCTTGGTCTCAGCCAGGCCCTGCACCCCGGGGGGCTCCTTCCTCTCCTGCAGGAGCTTCAGCTTGTCGCCCATCTCCTGCAGCTCCTGCTTGAGCTGGGCGATCTGCCGCTTGAGGCTAGCGGCGCGGTTGAGGTGGCGCTCCTCCTGTTCTTGCAGCAGGGCCTGGTAGTGCTCCTTGCCGTAGCCGTCCCCCGCCAGGCCGGGCAGCGCCATGCTGATGTCCGCAGGAGGAGTGCACTCCAGCAGGTAGGCAAACAGCAGCAGCACAAGCAGCAGGAAGAGGCCCAGGAAGAGCCACCGCGCTCGGCTGGGCATGGTCAACCCTCGCCTGGGCATCACGCTTGCATACGAGCTACGGCCAGCAAGTCTGCATTCCCCCCTTTCTCCCTCTGATATATAGACCGATTCACATTACGTGTATGTATCTATTAAACGCATTGTGTATGAAGGAGACATTTACAACTGTTAAGTGTACATTTTGTTGTGCAAGGATATCCTCAATGGGCATCAATAGTGGTCGGAGTGTCACATTTATAACAGCAACTTGAAGATCTTTATATTTCAGTTATGTCAATGTGTCAATGTCTTGAATTTAACTGGAGCAATTGTCAGAGAGATGGTTACCTACAACAGACAGGAAAAAAAGATCATACAAGTGTCTCTTCTTGGCAGGGAAGCTAGCTACTTTCGGCACAGGTGTGATGCATTTACCTTAAGTCAAACCTTACATCCCACCCAAGTACTCTGCCACATAGAAAAAACTCAACTTGATTTTATTTTGATCGCTCATTCCTTTGCATGACCATACATACATCACCAGATAAAAAGCGACCTTGCTAGGTAAATAGATGTAATCAATTGTATCTGTAACGTTTCCAGCACTTTAGCTGAAGCCTAGATGCTCGTTATGTGCAGTAGGTGGGCTGCAGATAAACTTCCGTCAATTCATCTGAAGTTTACTTTACATTTCCGGTCTTTTTATTCCCTCTTCACAATTAAAGCATGCAAGCTACACATTTTTCTGTTAACACTTTCTGGTAGTAGTAGTATGGTTAAATTAAAATATTATAAATATGTTTCTGTCTGGCCTGTCTGTCCTATACTTTTTACTCCACTGTCCAGTTTGTTTACAAAGTTGCTCCTGCAGCACTTTCGATTGTTCTCAGTTTTACGTCGTTTGAAGTCCACTAAATGACTAAATGTAAAATCAAGAGAAGTAATCAAGTGTAGCTTCAATCAGAACACACTTTCCAGTTAATTAAAATAAAGGACAGCGGACCACAGTTCAGACATTTCTGAAAATGGGCAAACACTGACGACACATTTGACATGGAAATCAATAGTTCTACATTGTCGCACCGACGAAAACACCCCGCAAAAAGAAACGTCTGCATTAAAACAAGTTTGATCCAAACACTTTCCTCGGTGAACACCGTGAACAAAATAAACAACGTCAAGTAGATTTATTTCGAAAATCTCTAACGGAAAAGCTCCTTCCGCCTGCTCGCTGTGTGTTAAGTGTAAATACGACAATAATAATTTAGCTTTTTAAGCTTAAAGATAAATGTTTCAAATATGTCACATGTTACAACGTACCACTTACCTAATTAAACCATCCAGCAGCCTCTTGTCTCTCACATGGAGAAAGAAAGCAGCTAGCCAGCGTTACAAGCCCGTGGATGCAGTAGTTAGTCCAAGACGCCACGGCGCAAGAAAGTCGCTACAAGGGTTACTTCCGGTTAAAAACTAGCCAATTAAAGTTGTATTACTTAACACGTCATCAATCACTCAAGCGCCACACAGTGACAGTCTTTCCACTTCTACTCTAATTCTAATCTACTTTTAAGATAACTAACATTTAGCTTCATAAATGCATTAACAGTTTATGTCCAGGCTCAGTATAATAATCCCTATATGTTTATTACAATTTATTATAGCACATTTTAAACACGTTTTAACTATATGTATATAGTTATATGTATGTAAGTATTCTGATAGATTCCAACACAGCCAAAGAACAGATTGGAGGTTTTTAACTCTTTCAAAACAACGTATTACTATTGTAAAAGCAAAAGCTGAGAGTTACGTTGTTAGATAATAAATTGCAGCAAATTACAACATTTAGGATACATTTTATTTTGTTGTGGTATCTTGAAAATGACTCACTGAAAAGCCACACTGCACATTTGTAATGTTTATTTGCAACATAATCAAATAACATAATGATGATAACTCATTATTTTTACATAATCATGTTTTGCACAAAGATTGCCATTAAAAGGAATCGGAAAATAAGTCACACCAAAACATGGCCAGAGTTAAGATCATATATCATGTATTGGAGTAGTACTTATATTTTCATATTTTTCATGTAAAAAAACAACATGAAAAACAAGCAACATGTTAAATGTTTTATTGAACAATTGTGTATTATTTGTCTTTGGCAAGTATAGTCCAAAATATCCTGTGGGGTAACACAAAAGTGGTGTTAGCATTTTAATGAACGTGTTCCCTTTGAGTAGAAACTTTACATTTGCCCAAACAAGTTCCCCCCCCCGTTCTCTTTTAGTCCACTCAAGACCCCCGGGTTCTACAACAGGTGACGGTAAAGACGTCCCCTTTAATTCCTGGGTTGGAACATCTTCACAGTTGCACACACTAATAATTGGAGGCTATTGTAGAAGCGGCACAGGCACTTGAAAGACATTAACATTGACATACAACCTGGTACAGTAGTCATGCAATGATACAGTTTGGCCAACATGACCTCGAGGTAATGATTAGCATACCGATGAGCTGCGAGAAGCATGGTCTATGTTGTTTTTTTTCAAATTGTTTCCAGCTATTTGGCAGCGAGAAAAGACTCCGGTTTTAAACTTTGACTACCCCGTGCAACAGAAAAAAAGGGAACCAACTTTATCATCAGATTGTATATGTACACTTTTCCTTTCTTTTATAGAAATATACACATCTACGAATTAGGAATATCGTCTACATCAATGGTTTATCCTTGGCTATCAAGCTTGTCCACATTTTTTGCGGGTGAAGGCAAAGCCATCCAGTTTGCATAAACACTATCATTGGCATATCTTGTAAAGACAGGGTTAGTGGCATCATGTCTGTTGAGTGGTACCGGGCTCTTCTCAGGCCAGTTCGGGTATGACATGCCTAAAAATGAGAACATATCATTTTTCTGCACTCAGTGAAAGAAACACAGCTGACAAGACAGTAAGGCTCTCAAATAAAACTCTGCAATGTTAAGTTCTAAACAAAAAACCCGAATCCTCCGAGCAGGTGGCATTCCCAGAGGTGTAAATGAATGTGTTTGCTTGCGAATGAAAAATGAACACAAGATATGCATTACTATTGTAGCATTATGTATGCATGTTGACATGCCCAATATTTTAGATCCTGCGTGAGGTCATATTATACAAAATGGCTCCCTTACTGTAACTATTTAGAAGAAACGCACAGCTCAGAGTAGTTAACAGGTATATTATTGCTAAATAATGTTTGTTTAATCAACCTTAGATTGTCATTGTCATTGTTGGGAAAATGACTAAGGGAAACATTTGTTCTTTTTTCCTCCATCGAGTTAAGTTTAAAAGCCTTACTGTTTATTTGTTTAACACCGAGGAATCAGAGATAAATAGCTTATGTACATTTGAAATATAGGAAATTTAAGACAGTTTGGAATCCAAACCACAATGAGATTGATTTGACGAGGACCTGTTTCAAATGTTACATACATCTTCATCAAACACAAAAAGAGTGGTGAGTGAAATTATGTAAATGTAGTGACATGGAATGTGAAATATAATATCTACAAATGAATGACGTGGAAACATGAGGATTAGCGACGGCGTATAAATTAATATTATGGGAATATATATAAATTGTTTGACTTTTTTTTGGTCGGGTTTCATGTACATTGGAAGCAGGTCCAAAGGAAAAAAAAACCAAACAGACATACAGTCAAGACAAAAGATCTTTTTCACTGAGCCTCTCATTCACGGTGAAATGGGAGCTACGTCGGCAGTGTCAGAGAAAAGGGGCATGCCTAATAGGTCACAGTCACACGCACTTTGACTACGGAAAGCCAATCACATCTTGCCAAAAAAAAAGAGAGCTTGTGTGCTCTAAAATCTAGTAAATGCATGGGAGATTCTACCATAGAGCTTGTTTTCAATCCATGTGGAGGGGAGGGTGCGGGGGAGAGGGGCGTTATTACAGTCCACTAGAGGCGTGTCCTCTTCTGAGAGGGCGTCGTCATAGAGGAGCCCGTCGGCTGGCGTGGACGCCGCCAGATCCAGGTAATCCTGGCGAGGGTGGAACACCTGATTAGGCTTATTAGTCAGCGAGCACAACACACACACACACACACACACACACACACACACACACACACACAGCGTCACTCAAACGCTTTAATCCGTCAAGCACACACAGGCTTGAACAGATATGGATCTGACAGTAGCTTATATATTGACTAATGGTGTGTATAAAGAAGCATAATTGGACCAAAATAGAATACTTGAGCCATGTTTTCTTTGCTATGCCGCTGGCTGCTTTGTGTGTTCGTGGCCTGTACCTTCCTTAGCAAATTGCACGGTTGCACGGTGATTTAACCTAACAACAATATACTGATGGCAGAAGCCTTCAACCGCTGAAGTTTAAACAGGGCCAGGTTTAGTGAGTATACAGTTATTAAACCAAGACAAATGAAGATTGTATATTTTACTCATTTGTTCATTAATAAAGTGTTACGGTCATACTGTTGCTCATACCCGACTTTTCACCATCATTTTTTCCAGTTCTTTGCTGATATCTGAGAAAGTGGGCCTCTTGTCGGATTCTTGCTTCCAGCATCGGAGCATGAGATTATACCTGCAGACACAACAAGCAGAACCTTCAGTTTCATACGGACCATTCAACACATTTTCCACGGTTGAAAGCCGCCCCAAATCCGTTTTGCTTTATGCATTAGGTATAATAAATGTACAGTTGCACACAGGAGACTAGTTAAATGTGGAGAGTTTAGGCGGAGCTCACATTTCATCAGAGCAGTTTTCTGGTTTCTCCATGCGGTAGCCTGTTTTCAGGAGGTTGAAGAGGCGCTCGGGAGCGATGCCCGGGTACGGGTTGCCGCCCAGGGTCACTGTTTCCCACAACAGCACCCCGAAAGACCAGCTAACAGAGAGGACACAGTAAGAAACCATTACATTTATTAAAAACAACCTTAGAATAAAGTCATCAAGTGCACCACATATAACCACTGCGGTACTCACACGTCGCTTTGTGTTGTGTAGATGTGATCGAACAATGACTCTATAGCCATCCATTTTACAGGAATACGGCCCTGGAAGAGAGGAAACAGTGGTAGGTGGATACTGAGATTACAGATAAAGTTTAGCTTGAGCCTATCTCTAGACTGAATCTTACCTTGCTCCTCTTCACGTAGGAGTCTTCCTCGTACACATCTCTGGAGAGGCCAAAGTCAGAGATCTTCATCTTTCGCCCCTCGGCTACCAGAACGTTACGTGCAGCAAGATCTCTGTGGACAAGCTAGCGGGCAAAACAAATGCTTAATTTAGCTGTAATATGTAATATGATATGTTTACAGAAATGCAAGTGAAATAATGACCGTGTTTCTTTCATCTGTCCAGTGTCAGTGACAATCTAATGAAGCTTCACGTACAGTGATCTCAATCTTTTGTTTTAATACGATTATTTGTTTACCCCCCCCGATATTTGTACGTCACCACCGCTAACAAATACCAAAATTGTCGAGCTGCTGACTCTCAAGCTAAGACTTTTTAAACCATAGAATAACTCAAGAATACGCAGCCCTATCGTTCACGATGTTTCAAGCCGTGCCAAGTACAGCACAATATTTGATCATTTATTAAAAGCATTATTGAGCATACTTGTATTCAACAGTTAAACAATGAGAGACAGAGTAAGAAAACCCAAGGAGCAACATGATCTCTGTAGGACGGGCCAGTTCCCAGACTTCTAAGACAGGCCTCTATCTCTCTCTTTGAAGAGCACTAAAATGGCAACCATTCCTTTTGATGGTGAAATACCTTCATTTCTGCCAGATACTGCATGCCCCTGGAGATCTGCCAGACGAAGGAGATGAGGTCGCCCATGGTGAGGGCCCTCTCGTCCGGGTTCTCCAGGTAGCTGGAGTTGCGGTTGGCATCGCCGCTCATGTAGCTTGGTCCCACCTTGCGGCTTTCCCGCAGGAAGTTGCGAAGGGATCCATATTTGGCGTATTCCACAATCAGGTATAATGGACCTGTGACAAGGAGGATACGGCATTTTTCTATACGTTCTATATATATAGATAGTTGTATAAAAGGCATTGTTATGTACTCAGATTTGAAGGGCATTGAACAGCGGGATGTGTAAAGAATGAGGCCTTACCATCCTGACTGCAGGCTCCATACATCTTGATCACATGGGGGTGGTTGACTTGCTTCAGCAATGTGAATTCTGACAGCAGGTCACGCAGTTCACTGTGTGAAGCGTTTTCTGTCGGGTGGTTGGGAGGTAATTGAAATAAGTTATGATTTTCTACACTTCCTTCCAAGTATATCAATTATACTTTCTGGCCTGGCTCCCCTGTGTCCAGGCTCTCTTACCTTTAAGCATTTTCACAGCCACAGTGGTGTAGCCAGCTTTCCCCTTCAGCCTGAACGCCGTTGCCTTGACAACCTTGCCAAACTCCCCTTCCCCTAAGGTCTTGCCAAGGACAAGATTTTTACGAGGAAACTCCCACTTTGGATCCTCCTGTTAAAATAAAATATTGTTATGATCTGAGGTACAATACATCAGGACTAACCTTAGCACCTAATGGGCTAGGACTAGTCTTAGCAGCTAATAGACTAGAACTAGCCTTAGCAGCTAATGAACTGTAAATATGGTGTGGTTCTTTATAATGTAAAGAGTGTAGACTTGTTGCCCTTTGCACAATTCTGTTGAGCATTGCCACTTTCATTTCATTGCACACCCCGTGTATGTATGTGACAAATAAACATCTTGAATCTTGAAAAAACGAGGACTAGCCTTAGCAGCTAATGGACTAGGACTATCCTTACACTTAATGCTACAGTGATTCAAGTGACGTACAGGTATTTTGAAGGTGTCAATAGCCACTTGGTTCTCCATGGAGTCAAGCGAGGCGCGGCGCACGTTGTTTGCGGAGTAGCTGATGGGGTAG